>SKCR01046049.1:0-76508 GCA_019454045.1 Zanthoxylum bungeanum | reverse complement strand
TAGGGGTTGATTTAAGGGTATTTTGGGACTATTTTAGAGTAAAAATCAGACATGATATATTGTAGTTTTGTGCCAAAATAGGTAGGTTTTTTCAGGGTGTAGTGTGCAAACTTTCGAGGTTGCGAACTGTTGTTATATGCTGTTGTGTTAGGGATTGTTCGGGGGGTTGTTCCGTGTTTATAAAATCATTAAAAATAGCTATAAATAGAAGCTGAAAGGGTTGGATAGATTCGGCCAAAGAGGGAAGAGAGCCGAAATTGTTTTCAAGGTCGATCTCGTGCCTAAAGGCGTTTCCGCTGTGTGAGGAATTGGTTCCTACATGTTCTCAATTTGTCTTGAGTACCAGTCCTGAAGACCTCTTGCCTTTTTTATGTCTTTGGAGGACACGTTTTGGAGCTGGATTGTGATATAGGTTGCCAAATTTTAGGACGCATCATGTCCATTTATCGTTAAATTTACGGCTCAAAGAGATGAGTTATTCCTGCCTCCCGGTAGCATCCAGCTTCTAGGGTGAGCAAACAAATAAATTACTAATCACATGATATATATATATATATATATATATATATATATATATATAAAGAGGTGGACAAGCCCAAATATATTTTAACCCCTTATATATCATTTGGACATTGCATTTTGAAAAAAGCTAAATGTTAATTTCTTTTTTATTTTTTAATATGCGGATGAAATCACTTATAGTCATATTGTGACTGTGGCTAAAAATTACGCTCTCAACCACACACCTAATTGATAGTTATTTTGTGACTATAGGCAAAATACATTGATAATGTGACAAATGTCATAAATGTAATCATACTCAATGTGATCGAGGGTTGGTTATGTGATTGAAGGTAGGCAATATGACTGAGATAACTAATGTGAATGAGGTTACAAGTGTGATTGAGGGCCGGCAATGTAACTGGGTCATAATTATGAATGTGCTCAATGTGATTGAGATAACTAATGTGACTGAGGTCACAAGTGTGATTGAAGATCTGCAATGTGACTGAGGTCACAATTTTGATCGTGTTCAATGTGATTGATGGTATTGAGGTCATAAGTGTGACTGACGGTCGAAAATATGCATGGGGTCACAATTGTAACAGTGCTCAATGTGATTGAGGATCAACCATATGAATGATGGTCGGCAATGTGACTGAGATCATAATTGTGATGTGCTCAATATGACTAAAGGTCAGCAATATGGCTGAGACACACATAATACAACTTTTAGTTATCAATAACTGAGGTAAAAAATGTGATTACGATGGAGATCAATGTGAAATATGTGTGACACAACTTTGTGACTAATTTCGACTTTATTTAAATATGAATTTGAGAGAGGTTTGTTAATGAAAAATATTTGTAGGTATGTCATTGTATGCATATTTTTACTTATTGTAATATTGAGTTTTGAATGAAGTAGATATGATTATTTAAAAATGATTAATTTGAAATCATTATTCTCCTATAAATGTAAGGGATATTTTGACCCATTTTTTAGAAATATATCAATAATGTGCATTGTTTTAAAACTTATGATTTGTAAATCGATAATATGTAATTTTTTTTATGAAACACTTTATATTTTGAGATATATTTATATTTAAATAAAAAGTGGAAAAAAAGAAATTTTTTTGAACACGTCCCACTATAGCCGCGTGGTGTTTATGCTTATTTAATTTTTTGAAATTTTATTGTTGATTTTTTTTGATAATTTTATATGTAAATTTTTTAATTTCTTTTAGAGTAAATAAAAAACTTTTTTTCTAATTATATTTTTTGGGAAATGTTAACGAGTGTCTTAAGAGCACTTATTAAGGATCCATTTTAGGAAAATTTTCATGGGAAAAAGGAAAAAGTAATTATTATTTTGATAATTTTTTGCATTTTCCATAAAAATAATGTGAAAATTTTCGTAAAATTGATCCTTAATGAGTACTTTTAGGACACACGTGAATATAACCATTGTTTTTTTTAATAAAAGCCCCTTATTTATTTTATTTTTATCTTTGTGTACCTTGGGAATGGACATTCTTCATTCTTCTCCCGCTGGCACTTCGCAAGAAAGCATTGCCCTTTCATATTTTGCAGTAAAATTGTAAACCTAACAAAATTACGAAATTACCACGAAAATACAGCGGTATGGTGAGGTAAAACTGGGCGTTAAGTAAAAGCACTTTCCCGCCGCCCAATCGACAAGGATATAATATTATTGCATTATTTTCGCGCACTCCTTCCCAAACACAACGCAGAGCCCACACTACTCGTTTCGTTTGACTTCCAAAGACCATCCAAAACTCAAAACCATCCCCTATTTCTTCACACTCTTTGAAATCCCCAATTGAAAACCCCAACCCATTCTCTTTCATCACCACCTCCAATGGAGCTACGCTCCCGTAAAACCATCGGTCAATCCTCCGGTAACGTTCTAAACTCTAGTTATTATTTGTTTGTAGTTAAATTACAATGAAATGCGGGGGCATAATAGGAAATTGATTTCTTAACCGTGCTTTTCGATCCTTGGTTCGCAAGAATCTGTTAGTTGTTGGCGCACAAGAAACTCTAACTAAAAAGAATGCAACGTTTGTGATCATTTTAGGGTTTTCTTTCTTTTGGTTGATGTTGATGATATCTAATGGCGAATCAGGTGATGATAAAGGCAATACAGGTAACTCTGTTGAAAGGGACAGGAAGGGAAAATGTATTATTGATCTTTCTGACCTTTCGGATGAAGAAATATCTGTTCCATCATCAGATTCCGAGTATGATAGTTCTGTGCCATCATTAGATTCCGATGATGAATGTAAGTTCTTTTCTGCTGCCTCTTTTTTTTTTTCCTTTGAAAGAGGAATTGGGACATTAGGTGGATGATCTGACTATGCAACTTCTTTGATTTTGATGATAAATGTTACATCAGCTTGTATAAATGGAATGTTTATGGACTATGGTGTGGGAAAAAGGTTAAACTTTTTGGAATGCTTATTAAATTATTTTTTGTTGTAAACAAATGAGGCATGTGGATTAAGGCATGTAGATTAATAAATTCAAGTTGTGGATTTGTATTGAGACCTATTGTGAAATATTAATGTAGGCAAAATAAATGGAGACAAAGAGTTTGTGGAATTAGGTCTTAGTCTGGAGACCAATAATTTTCCCCGCAGTTCTGTAAGCGGTGATTTTTCTGTTCATTTGAGTGCTGAGCCTGCAGCAAAAAGGGTGAAGGTGGGGCCTTCAAACCTAGTCTATAATGGAGACCTGTCAGCTCAGGCAAAAGGGAACAAAAAAGAGTCGAATAAGAAGAAGAAAACTCGTGGAAAGAAAAAAAGTAGGACAGGACCGCCATTGTTGTGGGAAGTTTGGGAAGAAGGGAATGAGAAATGGATTGACGAGCATGAAAAAGATGATGTTGATTTGGATCAGCAGAATGCAATCATAACTGAGACTGCTGAAAATCCACCTGATTTGATAACACCTTTGTTAAGGTACCAAAAGGAATGGTTGGCTTGGGCTTTAAAACAGGAAGAATCTGCAATCAGAGGCGGCATCCTCGCAGATGAGATGGGAATGGGAAAGACTATTCAAGCGATTGCACTCGTACTTGCCAAGCGGGAAGTTCGCCAGACAATCGGTGAACTTGATGCATCCTCAAGCTCATCAACAGGTTTTCCAGGAATCAAAGGCACGCTGGTAATTTGTCCTGTGGCTGCTGTGACTCAGTGGGTATCTGAGATCAATCAGTTTACTTTGATAGGAAGCACCAAAGTACTGATTTATCATGGGTCGAACAGAGAGAGGAGTACTAAGCAATTCTCGGTATTTGATTTTGTCATAACGACATACAGCCTTATTGAGGCTGACTACAGGAAACATGTGATGCCACCAAAGCATAAGTGCCAATATTGTGGGAAATCCTTTTATCAGAAGAAGCTCTCAATACATCTGAAATATTTTTGTGGGCCCAGTGCTGTTAGAACTGAAAAGCAGTGTAAACAAGAGAAGAAAAAGATGAAAAGCAGTGGGTATGAGGGTTACAAAGGGAAGAATAATGGCAAGAAAACATCAGTTGAAATGGATTCTTCAGCTGGAGGCGTACAGAACCCATGCAGAGGGAAATCACCTTTGCATTCTGTGAAGTGGGAACGGATCATTTTGGACGAGGTGTGTTTGAATGGGTCTTTATCTCATCTAAACTTGCTAAAATTTGATAAATTGTTGTTGATTCAAAGAAGATCACTGGGCAATATCACACTGGATTTTATTGACATCAGTATTCTATCTGTCTCTCTTTTGAGAATCTAGCTATTTATATTTAATACTAGAACAACAAATTATATAAAAGTGTAGAAGTCTAACTAAGTTCATTTATTACTAACTTCATTTTCCTTTTTAATTTTATTACCTTTTTTGTTCTCTATTCACATTGTGTTATCAACCAATGGTATCCCATTGATCTTTTTATTGATGTTTGTTGTTTATTCTTCCCAAATTTAGGGACATTTCATAAAAGATAGACGCAGTAATACTGCTAAAGCAGTTCTTGCTTTAGAGTCTTCATACAAGTGGGCTTTAAGTGGCACTCCTCTTCAAAACCGTGTTGGGGAACTCTACTCCTTGGTAAGCTTACTCGATGTCAAAAAGTTTGACTATAATATGCCAACTTAAGTTCTCAAGCTTATAAGGTGTACCATTGCACAGGTTCGCTTTCTGCAAATAACTCCATGCTCGTATTACTTTTGTAAGGATTGTGATTGCAGGGTTCTTGACTACAGGTATGGTTTCAGTTTCAAGATTGTAAATACCTTTTTGCATATTCTTATGGCTGTACTTGTAATTTACACCTTTTTTATCCTGATGATGTTACAGTGCACAAGAATGCCCAAATTGCCCTCATAATTCTGTTAGGCATTTTTGTTGGTGGAACAGAGTATGTTTGCAATTTCTTCCTCATCCTTTGATTCATTATTACGAGGTATTTCTTGTCTTAAGGATAATTTATGCGGAAATATCTTTTAATTTTTAATAATTTTCAGTATGTTGCTACTCCAATACAAACACATGGAAATCTTGATGGTGGAAGAAGAGCCATGATATTGTTAAAGCACAAAGTTTTGAAAAGCATAGTTCTAAGACGCACTAAAAAGGGCAGGGCTGCTGATCTTGCCCTTCCTCCTAGAATTGTAAGTTCTCTTGCAAAGGGTAAGAGATATTAGTTCTGATATCAATTCTAAAGTTTCTGACAATCTGCCTGTCCTCATTGCCCCTTCCTACAGGTTTCGTTAAGGCGGGATAGTCTGGATATTAGAGAAGCAGATTATTATGAGTCATTGTATAGTGAAAGTCAAGCGCAATTTAATACGTATACTACTATTTACCTTGTCTTTTTTCCCTTCACACTTAATGTTGTTGATTAACTATTAGCAACTATTTGTGCTGCATAATTGGTGGCATAAGGCTTAGGATTTGGTTGCTCAAGTCTTAGGTTCGAATCCAGGGGGTGCACTTCTTGTAAGAGCCTGGGGCAGCCGAGAGTTTTACCTGTACCGCTTAAGCCCGGATCGGGTGGTTTGGCAGCGGAGTTTCCAACGTTTTCAAAAAAACTATTTGTGTTGCCTCCAAATTAATTGTAAATTTTTCATAGTTGACAAATATTATTTCCTGCAAATATTGTTTTCCCAATTCCATGTCATTGAATGGTTGTACCGTTATGTTTTTTTCCTTTGCAGTTATGTCCAAGCAGGAACTGTAATGAATAACTATGCTCATATATTTGACCTCCTCACACGGTTGCGGCAGGTGAATGATTATTTAATAGTAAATAATTGAGTCATTGATTGAGATACCACAACATCTCTTATAGATTGGCGGAATAATATTTTGTTGCTCATCAAAGAATGTGCAAAACTTTCTTGATTGATTGGGAGTCTTCCCATGTTTATTTTAAGCCTTGTTGGTAGTCTTGATTAAGTCAAAAGAAATATGAGAATTTACTAATAAAACATGTCATGCTCATGCCTCAATTACTTGTGGACGCGTTTTGAGCTTAAGAGGGCGGCTAGTTTAATGTTGTTTAGTCCTTCACAGATTAAATATTTAGATTTGTTTTAATGGTATATATATATATTTTAATTGAATTCTGTTTTTGTTTATAAAGAAGAACCCTTGATTTTGAATTTTCAACCTTATGATTGCAACTAATTTTTCTTTCAATAACATCTTTAAACTCTTTTCATTATCTTACTTCAATTTCCAAGATCTAATTATTCTTTGATAAGTTGAGCTTTTGGGAAGCTCAACTCCACATTTTTCCTAATTTAGTCATGTTGGTGTCTTCCCTGCTTTTTTGTGCCAGAGTATCGGTATTTTATTCATTGATGTGAAATCTGTTTTAATGATAAAACTTTACAACGGAATTTTATTATTTTATAATTTTTTGGGATTGTTTTCACGTCTTTTTTCCTTTTTGTAAAACTGCAGGCAGTTGATCATCCTTACCTTGTGGTATATTCTAGAGCTGCTGCTTTAAGAGGTGGAATCGAGGCTGATACTGAGCATCAAGAAGTATGTGGTCTTTGCCAAGACTTGGCTGATGATCCCGTGGTGAGTTATCATTGATTCATTTCTTTTAATATGTTGGTGGAGCCTGGTAGTGCACGACCCGGTTCGGATCTGACCCGTTTTGTTTGGTGGCCTGTGGAAATATTATGGGATATTTTGTGAGATTTAGGGTTTTGGACGAACCAAGTAAATTGTGTGTAGTCCGGTTTTTTCAACACCCCCCTCGGATGTAGTCCGATTTTGGACGAACCAAGTACATTGTGTGTTCTTCAGTGATTGTTTTTGCTTTTCTTATATATATTGTTTTAGCCTAGATTCCTAACAGTTCTAACTTTGGGCCTTTCGTTAGTTCATTTGTACCTTTTCCTTTTCTCTTTTTGGGCAAGTCTGGACCAAAAAGAGGCTTCCCCAACATTCATTTGTTATGCCCCTTATGGAAGATGAACTAGGTGGAATACTTTTGATAATTTATCAAAGTGATTCTGATAGAACCCTCCAATTCCTCAACAATTTCACAACAAAAATCACAGAAACTGAAACTAAAATGTAATTTAATTCATAGAGAAACTGAAACTACAAGGATAGTTGAAGGTGACAATGAATCACCAGCCCATGCACAACAATTGTGAGGTGTTGGCAGCCTCCCAAATTTCCCCTCCAACCAATTTCCCAATTTTACACCAAAGATAGCATATCTAAAACAAAACAAAACATTTCTAATTTATATCTAAACCCTAATGACTAAATTGACCAAATTACCCTTGTTTCCTATTTTACCCATGGGTCCTAACATTACTCCCCCCTTTGAAAACACGTTGTCCTCAACGTGGGAGTGCGGATCTGATAATCGTCTCAAAGGATATCCCAAGCTTGAACGACATTGTTCTGATAAAGTCCCAAGCTTCCTCCAGATAGCCAACAGATTCAGCAGATTGATAATAGTCCAAAATAATCCATTGCAAAACTGATCCGAAGACAATAGATCCATCAACAAAACCTAACAAATGCTCAACTAGCACCTCCAATTGCTTCGCTTGAGAAGCACGATCATCGTCCTCAATGACTACATATTCCACTATATCAACCTCTGTATTCTTCGTCTCATTACACTCTACTGTGATGCCGACTTCTTCATTCTCATCTTGCTGTTGTCGGTCCGAATGTGCAATCACGTCGAGAGTAGGATCATCCTCATTCGCGAACACTGGATCTACGGCTTCGACTTCTTCACTCCGCTTCCCATCAATCACTGTTCCATTCTTCCCAATGCTTTCACCCTATGGGATCAACCATATGTCACCAATATGTTCAACTTTCTCACCAGAACACACATGATTTGGGTGGAATCTCTCCTCACATATGAAACATAGGCCTTTATCGCGCCGAAACTGAAAATCAACTGTAGAAAGTTGTCTGAATTTTCCCGATCGGCCGTTTGGAAGGTTCTCAGATTTTTTCTCATTGCTCTCCACCAGGGGTGTCGCCGGACCCGTAAATGCCTCTTGAAGTGACAGAACGACATCAGTGTGAGTACTCGAGTTAGTCTTCGATCCTTTTATCTGCTCCTGCAACTTCTCCCACATTGGATCAAATTTTTCCAAGGATTTTCCTCGACGCTATCCAATCTTCTCACAACTGACTGGTACACGAACCCCTTAACGGCTCGAGATCTTTCAGGCTTGCGTGAATATATCCTTCTCTGTTTTCTGAATTCCGCCAATCTGGCCAATTCCGCTAGTTTCTCTTCTGACTTTAGGGCTATTTTTTTGACCCCTTCAAGATCAATCACCCTCAAGTACTGTAAACCATCTCGAACCTCAGATTGCAACTCATACCGCAATCCATTAATGAAAATGCCCGGTAAATGGTACTCGGATATGTAAGACATTGATCCCACCACACAATCGAACCTGTCAATATAGTCACAGATAGAACCATCTTGCTGTATGTTATCCAATTCGTACGAACTCCCAACATTCCTCATTTTTTTTTTTTCTGTTTCTTCTTTCCCCTTTTTTTTTTCAACAAAACAGTAGGCCGAAAGTTGAAATGAAGCAGACAACAGTACCAGGGGCTAAAATGAAGAAATTGAAACTGTCTGAGCTAAATTGCAAAAAACAGAAACTTCAGGGGGCAAATTGTAAATAACCTGCCGGTGGTCGGAAATGCCAAAGGGTGTTCAGATCTGATAGAGTAGAATGTGCTGAGCACGTTGGTGGTGGCGGCGTCGTCAGATTCCGGCCGTATACGGCGGATCGGCGTGAAGAAGACCGCGGCAGTGGGTGGCTGTTTCTGTCGTTTTCCGGCAATTTTTGGCTCCGTCAGTGCTCTGGTTTGAGTCGCCAGCGACTTCTGCTTCACTTGGAGGTCACGATCGACGGCAACGTGGTTGTGGTGGTGGTTGTTGAGTGGCGGCAGTGTTAGGGTTAGGTTTTCTTGATTTTTTTTCCTGGTTGCGATGGTGATGAAGGGTCGCCGGTGACTTCTGGTCACGGCCGACGGTGATGAGGGCTGTGGTAGATGGCGGTGGGTGTTGGCAGTTTTAGGGTTAGGGTTTCTTTATTTTTTTTTTCTCAACAGCTTCTTCTCCTCTGATCTGCAATCACACAACAATCTTCTTCTTCTCAGATCTGCGATCCCACGATACAGGCCAAGGAGCGTAATGCTCTGATACCAATTGATAGAACCCTCCAATTCCTCAACAATTTCACAACAAAAATCACAGAAACTGAAACTAAAATGTAATTTAATTCATAGAGAAACTGAAACTACAAGGATAGTTGAAGGTGACAATGAATCACCAGCCCATGCACAACAATTGTGAGGTGTTGGCAGCCTCCCAAATTTCCCCTCCAACCAATTTCCCAATTTTACACCAAAGATAGCATATCTAAAACAAAACAAAACATTTCTAATTTATATCTAAACCCTAATGACTAAATTGACCAAATTACCCTTCTTTGTTTCCTATTTTACCCATGGGTCCTAACAGATTCTTGATAAGGTGAAAAATACCAGCAGTTGAGGAACTCAACCATAATGTCTTAGCATGTAACATGTCAAACTATCTCTGTCACCATGCTGTTTGTTACAACATTGATGATACAATCATAATTGTACCCTCTGCTTTCATTCCCAAATGAAAAATCCTATGAACTATATCCTTGCTTTTTAGGGTCCCTTGATTTTGTTTATTGTAGAACAAAGCCATCCCGAGCTCAGTAGACTCTCGTTTTAAAGTTTTTCTCATTATTGCAGGTTACTAATTGTGGGCATACCTTTTGTAAAGCTTGTTTATTTGATTCATCTGCTTCAAAATTCGTAGCCAATTGCCCGACATGTTCAATTGCACTTACTGTTGACTTTACTTCCAATGAGGGTGCTGGAAATCAGACTATTAAAACGACCGTTAAGGGGTTTAAAACCTCAAGTATTCTAAACAGGATACAACTTGATGATTTTCAGACAAGCACAAAAATAGAGGCTCTGGTAAGGTTTTTGTCTTTTATTTTCTTTTCCTTTTTAATCAATAAAGTTGTATTAATAGAGATAAAAGAAATGCAATGCTCACTTGTTTGTTTACAATCATCCATCCTTTTGATTGTTTTAATGAGTGCGGTTCCTTCGTTGTAGAGGGAAGAAATTAGATTCATGGTTGAAAGAGATGGCTCTGCAAAAGGAATTGTTTTCAGCCAGTTCACATCATTCTTGGATCTTATAAATTACTCCCTCCACAAGGTAACTTATGCACTGCATTAATTTTTATTTTTTTTGGGTTTATCAAAAGCAGAAATCATGCTAACGTGATGAAACCTTTGACAGTCTGGCATAAATTGTGTTCAATTGGTGGGAAGTATGTCCATTCCTGCTAGAGATGCTGCTATCAAGAGATTTACTGAAGATCCTGATTGCAAGATTTTCCTCATGAGCTTGAAAGCCGGAGGTGTCGCGCTCAATCTTACAGTTGCATCACATGTAAGCAATCACTTCTCTTATGATAGATACTTGTTCCTATATCTAAGGATCCTACTAACAATCCATGGCTGAATTGTTGAAGGGTCCTCATCATGATTGCCCAAGACAAAGTCCTGTTAAGTGCAGAACCATAAATCAACCATGTTATGTCTGTCGAAATGAATTTTTACAACATTGGAATCCTGTCCCACTATGCTTAATGAACTGGTGTAGGTATACGTTGGATGAATTTGTTGAAGTCTACTTCCCATCATATTTCTTCTATATATACATAATTAAAACAATTTGATTGTTTCTTGATTAATGATTTACTAAAGCTGGTTCAACTGCATGATAATAGGAAAATTTCTTCTGTTGAATTACACTAAAATTTATTGGCCTCCTTTTGTTGTCTGATTGATAATAGGCAAATTTCTTTTGTTCTATCACTGGAATCATCCCACCCCCAGAGTCCTCTAGCTTTTAAGCTTTTTGTATATTGTTACCAATAACAGATTCATGTTTTGTTCTGGTCTAGGTTTTTTTGATGGATCCTTGGTGGAACCCAGCCGTGGAGGAGCAAGCTCAAGATAGAATCCATCGCATAGGGCAGTTTAAGCCAATCAGGTGGATGCCTTTTCCTCATTGCTGAATAGCCCCAAGTCACATGACTTCTTTCTTTGTGGAGACTAACATTACCTTGTGTATTTGTAGGATTGTGAGATTTGTCATTGAGAACACAGTTGAGGAAAGGATTTTGAAACTGCAAGACAAGAAGAAACTAGTATTTGAAGGGTAAGCCTGAGTTATCTGCCTGCTTTGTTAGTGTGGCAAATATAAGCCATTTCTGAACATCATTTTTTTTTTCGGGTACTGTCATAGGACTGTGGGTGGCAGTGCAGATGCTTTGGGGAAATTGACAGAGGCAGACATGAGATTTCTATTTGTCACTTGAGAAGAATTATAGAACAAATAGTTTTAATATCTGATGCAGTTCTAATATTGATGATATATAGCTTGTTTTGAAATTGTACGGATCTTTTGACATTTTGTGAATTTTGTTTATGCAAGTGTCATGGTGTGGGGCTGACAATTATTAGACGTTAATATTCTGGACATTAGAAGCCAATTATAGCAAAAACATGAGTTATCCATTATTCAGAACAAATTGGCATACTGCACTCTGAAATTCAAAAAATCGCACTTTATGAAGATTGGTAATCTTCTCCAGTTCCTCTGGAAAATCAATAAAGGTATCTTTACAAAATTTTAGATCCCACAGATTTATTATGTCCAAAAAAGGTATGATAACCAAATTACAAATCTGGGTGTGCCAGTAAGTCGTGGGACTGGAAATGGCTACTTCATATATCAAGGAGAAGCCTACGGGGATCTTCCACAACATCCTTGATACGGCGCAAAAAAAATACAGCCTCTTCCATCAATCAGCCGATGATCATATGTTAATGCAATATACATCATCGGCCTTGGGACAACATTGCCTCCAACAACCATCGGACGGCTTACAATTGAGTGCATGCCCAATATTGCAGACTGCCAAAGAAAAAATTGGACAATAAGATTCACATACATTTGTCATGGGATTACATAGAAAGACGAAAATACTACTGAATTGCTATTTTCTTTTTTAAGAAAAAAATAACAGAGGCATCATTTTTGGGTCTTTAAATTAGGCAGTTAATCAGGTTAAACACGAGTTGGACAGAGCCATACCTGCGGAGGGTTTATAATTGGTGTACTCAAAAGGCTTCCATAGACACCACCATTAGATATAGTGAATGTCCCTCCTGCCATTTCATCAATTGAAATAGAACCATCATTTGCCTTTTTAGCTAGAGTGTTGATCTCCTTCTCTATGTCAGCAAAGTTCATTCTCTCCGCATTGCGGATGACCGGAACAACGAGACCCTTAGATAAATAAATTTGTATCGTGTCGGTTAGTTAAATGCATATATAACTGGACTATCATAAAATTATAATTGATCTAACTAAATAACACTGGGAAAAAAATCGAAGGACTGGCCATGCTAGTTATTACAGTGTCCTGCTTTTTATCAGTATCAGACAAAATTACAAGTAGGGATAGGCAAAAATGAACAAAATCTGGTGGCTTAGTCCTCACTTCTTAGTTCTTGGTTTTATTCCCTCGTTTTTTTTTTTCCAATTCCCCAAGTTGTACCCATGTTCCTGCCCATCCCGAACTTGTTTGGGATGGGAAATGGGAGCAAATTCGAGACTTATTGGGAACTAAATTCCATTACCCGAAGTTCTCAAATCTCGATCAAGAATTCCCGAACCCGGCCCGTTCCCGAAATTGCACCTGACCCGTACCCGAAATGGCCCACCTCTAATTACAAGTACCTATTGGATTATGGACACAGTGCTTTTTCAAGAATGAAGATTGAGAAAGAACCTTAGTGAATTTTACTAATGTCTAGACAAGGAAAAGAGAGAACAGGTCACAAGTTTGATAATTTAATTGAGTTGAATCCATAACTTCAGTGGCACCACTCATATGGTGAGAGGAGATGCCACTTGGTCAGGAGGTAATCAGAAACCTTTCCCAGTTCATTTGGGTGAACAATCAGAAAGATAGTTTGGTCATCCAGTTTGTGGGACATGTTGGCAATAATGGGTATAACAAATTCTCAGCAAAAACAACCCAATAATCTTAACATTACTACAAAGAATAAGGCACTCTTGGGTACACTACAGTGATGCAAGAGGTGAAGACTTAAGTTTTCCAAAGTTGAAATATCCAGTAATCTGAAACCAGGTCTATTTGTGCAATCCATTATAATAATTAGGCAACAATGAAAAATAGTTTTTGCTATAATCGATAGCCAACAAATTTCTTGAATATCATGCATGTCAAATCCTAATTCAGTCATATTTCTAATACTCGGATGCGTTAGAATTTGACACAGGTTCTCCGCAATTGTGAAGATGGCAGTTAAAAAATGATAGCAGTTCAAGCTCTATTTAACATGGTTCAATCATTTGAGATTTAGCACTTATTCCTACTTATTCAGATATAAGAAGTCATCATTTTTAATATTTCGAAAATTAATCTTCACAATTGATTTCTGCAAACTTATTGTCTTAAACTATAAATGAAATATCACATACCTTTGGAGCGCCAACAGCGATGCTGATATCAATGTAGTCTCTATAAATGATATCATCCCCATCAATGACAGCATTAACAACCGGCTGATGCTGGAGTGCACTAACAGCAGCCTAAACATATAAAAAAAAAAATAAAAAAATTGAAAAGTAAAACTTTAAAATTAACTCATGTGTAAATGCATTGCACTCCACAAAATCATCAGACAACATAAATTAACAAACTTGCTAAAACACTTTATACATCATGTCGTACATACTTTGACAAACCCTGACATGAGTCCCAATTTCACTCCATGTTTTCCAACAAAAGCATCCTTATATTCTGAGCGGAGCTTCATCAAGTTAGTCCTGCATAATAGAGCATATTAATCGTGGAAGCAAGAGCTATCTAATGTTTGTTTCAAAGAACTACCAAAAAATACTGGAGGGGTGAGCAATTTGAAAGCCAAAATAAGTCATCCATTAACCTAATTCATTTCAACATATACGCATTCATTTAATGGAGATGGAAAAGGGTTTGAATATCAAGTGCCAAGAATTAATATTGCAAAAAATACAAGTCAAAGCCTGAGATATAGACGACAAAGTGAATGATTACATCATTCATCATCGTTGTCATATTCCATAGGCAAGACCTTCATTGAATGGACATGTGAAGAAGTAACTCAAGTGACATGATTATACATGCATGGGAAAGACAAAAGATTACAGAGGACATACAAAAGCAAGGGAACACAAGCAAGCCACACCTTAAGAGAGCAAGAAAACTGAAAAAGTAACTTACATATCAACCTCATTAAATGTTGTAAGCAATGCAAATGTATTCTGACAATCTTTCAAGCGCGTAGCAACTCTTTTCCTAAGCCTTGTCATAGGGACCTATAAATAAGAAAACAAATACGATATTTTTCAGCATCCTGACCAAGAAGTGGATGTTTGGTAAACTCATTAAATGTGTTTTCCAGTCATGCATAAATCTCAAACTTACCCGTCTCTCCCTTTCCTTGGGAGGGAGCTGTGGTTCTAGCCATGGGTTTTGAAGGTGGTGAAGAAGGGATTTTGGCTGTGGTTGGTGGTGGAGAGGCTGCTTTATCCTTCATGGCAGGGGCAGCTTCTGCCTTAGGAGTTTTCTTTTCAACACTTGCCTTTTCTTCAGCAGGTGACGGCTGAGGAGCAGCTTTCTCTGCTGGAGCAGCTTGAGTAGCACCTTCACCGGATTTTGAAATGACAGCAATCTTTGTACCTGGTTCCACAGTTTCACCTTCTTTGGCTATAAGCTACTACCAGTTTTATTAGAAATAATTAGAAACATTCAAAATAACATTATTTAATCCATTTTTAAAGAGTAAGAAGTAAAGCCAGTATTTACCATTTAAATATTGCTTCGTTATTGAAATATTACCTTTTGAATAACGCCAGCTTCAGGACTAGCCACATCAATTGTCACCTAGGAGTAATATAATCAAATCAGTCTTATTAACAACACTGCGTGTTACAAAAATCAATTTTCACAGTTATTAACCATTTCAAAGCTTATACTCCAAAAAAATACCTTGTCGGTTTCAATTTGAGCAATGGGCTCATCAACTTCAACTCTATCACCAGGTTCTGCTCATCATATGCGACAAGCACCAGTTTTAGAAAAGCATCACTTAAGTCTATGAGTGCGCATGTGTGGATATTTTCCCACACACTCCACACGGGAAAAACATCAGACAAGGTTATCTATGAATTAACATACGCTTCAAAAACTTCGCCAACGTTCCATCTGTAATGGATTCGCCCATGAAGGGAACAACAGCATCAACTAGGTTGCCTACAATACAGGATAAATTAAAATCATGTTATTGAAATATACAAACAAACAACACCATCAATATTCATAGTTTAAGCTCACCACTGTCTGAAGAAAACAGTCTACTCCTCTCTCCTATAAAAGATTCTTTCTGTATCAGCTCAGTTGCTTCCCTGCAAAGAAATAAACAAAAATATACAAGTAACTAGGAAATTTTTTTTCAAAAGTCAAAACTTACGAAGCAACTAACAATCACATGTTTCAACCACCAATTTTTATCATTTGTTACAAGGACAAAATTTTCTAAATACAAATCATTAGAACTTTGACTTATAATTTGCAGTTCTAAGGCTCTGTTTAGTATTGGGGTGCTATGAATTTTAAGTCACATGCTATGAAATTGACGCTCAAGGTATGAAATAAAAGCTAATCATGTTTTGCGACTTCTAAATAAAAATTTTGATAAAAATAGTAAAGTTATAGTTCGTTGGAAGTTCTTAAAATCATATTCAAAATATTTTCTTAAAATTAAAAGTATTGAATAATTTGATAATAAGTTCAAAAGTACTAGTTAAGTTTTTCATCAAACAACTGTGGGATAAAAGCATCTTTTAACTTCCGGACAACAGTTGTGGCAAATTTAGAAAAGAATAACTATGCTGGAAATGATTGCTCACTCACCTCCTTGGTGTTGAACAAACATAATTTCCTACAAACAAATAAAATTGAAAAAGAAAATCAGTAAAATCTATAATTACAAATTATACAAATCTGCATTTATGGTTCTTTAAAAAAAAAAACCTTGTTGACGGCTGATTTTGGTCTCAGGGCAATATGGGGATATTACTCCCGAGACAATCCTCCCTCAATAGTGAATTTGTTCGATTAAGGGGGAACCAAAAGCAAATTTAGCAAAAGACAGATAAATACGCCAATCAACAAAGAGATTTAACGTGGTTCGGCGGATCAGATCCAACCTACGTCCACGGACACAAACCGAATAATACTTTTATTACCGAGATATGTTTCTCTGCTATCTCTTTGTGTTTACAAGTCTGATCGCAATGATCTTGATATTCTTTCTGATGCCCCTTAAGCATATTCTACCCTCCTATTTATAATAGTGCAGAAATCAGTTTCCTTCTTTTACAAGGGTTTCCTAGTCGAATTAATCTCCTTCTTCCACAAGGATTCCTAATTTAAAATTACCTTTACTTCTCTTGTCTTATTAAGACACTGATTCATCAGTTCTCCCCATGAAAGTAGGATAATTTGTCATCTTATCCGAGAAAATATGATGCCTTATCTTTCTGAGCACGTCTCGCTATCTGGTCGGTCTTCATGAGGTCGGTCATGGTAGTCCTTTGAACTGAGAATGCTTCTGCCGATCTGATAATGCCCGGTCATCCGAGCCAAAGTGGTCGGTCACCAATCATCAAGTGCTCGGTCTCTACCTGTTGGCTTTATAACACTCATGTGGTCGGGTCGGCATTAATGATCCCGATCAAGAAGGGAATTACCCTTTTTACCTCTGTCGTGCTCCTTAAATAACATAGGACCTGAAAACACTATCAACATCTGTCCCCTAGTTCTCGGTTCCAACGAGTCATACAAGTTGGTGCCGGGAACTATATAAGAGTGGTACGGTTGATGAACTGATAGCCGATCTTCTGAATGAGAAATTTCGTCGGCCCACACTTACATCCTGATCGGTCTGACTCAGGTGTTCGGCCTGACTTTCTTCCTACCGAGGTGAAATCCCCTTATTGCCATTCTGTAATTTTGCCCCTCGAGACGCGCAACAATCACATCCTTTTAAATGCCCATCAGATCACTTCTAGGGTTCAACGGGAGACTGCCACTTGTCAACCATCCATCGTTTTCCCGCCCAAAAGCGAACAATCTGACCGCTATTGTTAACGCAAAGGACGTCCAATCTCATCCGTCGATTTAATTTTGGAAGATCATTTTAAAAGACGATATGTGGCGTATATCTGATGCTTTCGTTCAATCCAACGGCCACAAACGCACCGAACATATTATATCAAAACGGAGAAAACACTGTTGCTTTCTTTTACGAACACTTCGACTTCCTTAATCGTGAGAACTTCTCCTTCCCAACTGTGACCAGTGAACTCGAAGAACAACCAGATCACACCGGGCAAACTTTCATCTTTCCGAAAGAAACAAGTAAGTTTTCTGACCGTCCTCCTTGCTCTGCTTTTTCATGAGTTGCGAGTCCTGTTTGTTGTTGTTGTTTTTTTTTTTTGTGTGTGAAGCATGTCTGGATTTTTGGGATTTGGAGACTCTTAGGTCTGTTTTTTGTTTACTTCGATGTCGCTAGAGAGAGATTTATGGTTTGATAGATATCGTTAGGGCGTTTAGAACCCACAGGCTCTAGTTTTAGAAATTAGCTGTAGACTGACCACCCCCCTTTTTCTTTTATTTCTCGGATGTCAGGGATGTCTGACACCAGGTCTTCCTCTACAAACCCTGCTAGACCTCCGACCCCTCATGTTGAAGAGCTCTCCTCGAGCTCGGGGGCACCAAGCATAGAGGACCTCGACACTACCCCCATCCTTTTCTGAAATTGAACAAGATACTTATCATCAGGGGATCCCTCGGAGGGACCCAGAGCCCGATGATTTTAACTCCTAGGCTCTGGACATGGACCGTCCTTCCAAGATAACTGAAGATGACCTCGCACTGCTCCGACAACGATATGACATTCCGATAGATATCGCCATTGAAGTCCCCGGGCCAATGGATCGTGCTAGCCAACCTGATGAGGCTTCGGTGGCCCTTCTTCCGGCTTTCTTTGAGAATGACATAATCCTAGGTGAAAAAATGTCTTTTACGGCTTTAATTTTCATATTGGGAAATAAATCTCATGATAGTCATGGGAGTTGAGAAGTTACTCTATTTGATAGAGCGACCTCTCGGGCCTAAGCCCGGAGTTTAACATGAGCTTTGGAAGACTCATCGTGATGATAACTTTAGTGTTTAATCCGATATGCTTGCCGTAAAGACTCCTTAATTTCGTCGTCAGAACTAAGGATTAGATCCTTATACTATGATGATGAAATTAAAGGATCTTCATAGATATAATCTTAGATCGTAATAGAAACTCTTTCGCTCATGTATGTCAGAGGGTACATCTATCGAGCACTAGTTGTCGCAGATGATTGCTGACATCGAACAACTAGGTTAACTGGGCATTACCTATGAGGCCGAGACTTCCATAGATTTGATCTTACAGTCTCTGCCCGAATGCTGGGGCGGGTTCATCTTGAACCAAGAGGAAAACTCTTGGAGAGTTAATGGTTATGCTCAATGAGACATAGCCAGAGCTTCTAAAAGGGAAAGAAGCACAAGGCGCATCTTACTTCGACATCTCAGAAGGCCTAGGCTTGGCCGAAGGCTTCTGGGGGTGTGAAAAAGGGCAAAGGCAAAATCGTCACAGTCTTCTAGGAAGACAAATGACATATCCCAACATATCTGCCTAAACTATGGCAAACGGGGTCACTGGAAGTGTGACTGCCGTATGGAAAAATCAGACATGAAGGAAGTGAAGGAGGGCAAGGCTCCGACTTCAAGAATGTTTGTTATAAATATGACCACTACTAGTTTAAAAATTGGATTTTTGATACTGGATGTGGAACATACATATGTACTGATGTGCGGGATCTGTTGATGAGCATGATACTGACTTCAGATGAGATCGACCTATGAGTCAGAAACAGGACATGAGTCGCTGTTTTGGCTATGGGAACCTAAGTTTTGGAACTGCCCTTTGGGCATGTACTTAAATTAAGACACTGTTATAATGTACCAAGTTTGACTAGAAACATTATCTCTATATCTAGTTTAACCCATTGCGGGTATACCTTTATGTTCATGAACACTAAGTGTTTTGTTTATAAAGATGATATTGAGATATACACATTAGATGTGAATAACAGTACTTATATTTTGAATATAAACAAATCTCAAACATATAATATGACAAACAAATGGCTCAAATTGAATAAATCTGTTGAGACTTAAAAGTGGCATTGTTGTCTAGGACACATTAACAAGACTCGTATATCCACACTTTTGAAGAGTGGATACTAGGACAGATTTGATTGTAATTCAAATGATGTCTACGAATCTAGTTTATTAGGCAAAATGCCTAAAACACGTTTTACTTAGTAAAAGTGCAAGTACCATTAAGCTGTTAGCCCTTGTTCATGGTGACGTATGTGGGCCCATGTCTAGCTAGGCTAGAGGTGGTTATGAGTACTTCGTAACCTTTAAGGATGTTGCATCGCGTTATGGTTATGTGTATCTTATGACACACAAATCGAAAACTTTTGATATATTCAAAGAGTTTCTACACGAAGTAAGGAAACAAACCGGTAAAAGTATTAATACATTGCGGTTGGACCATAGTGGAAAATACTTAAACATTGAAGTTTCAAGATAACTTGAAAAAGTATGGTATTCTTTCACAGTGGACTCCTCCCGGGACACCTCAATTTGACGGTGTGTCCAAACAGAGAATCCGAACTTTGTTGGACATGGTAAGGTTAATGATGAGTCGCTCTGAGCTACCAATTTCCTTCTGATGATACACATTAAACAGTGCAATACATATTTCGAATAAGGTTCCATGAAAATCTGTTATACAGACTTCATATTAGATATGAAAAGGAAGGAAACCAGGTTTCTCATTCCTGAAGATTTGGGAATGCTGGGCATATGTTTGGATGATACCAAACTAGAACCCAAATCGGATAAGTGCCTATTTGTAGGTTGTCTTAGGGAAACCAAAGTATAGTACTTATACAACTCACAAGAGAACAATGTAATTGTTGCTCTCCATGCGGTTTTCCTAAGAGGAATACCTAATTGCAGTGGTAAGTGGAATCAAAGTAAAACTCGATGAAAATTGGAGTAATACTGTTCCAGGAACTGAGTCCTCATGGAACACCAACAGTTCATCAGAGATGAAACTGTATCAATAATCTTCAAATACACAAGAACCGCGTAGGTCAGAGAGAGTCAGAAAATAGCCTGGGGGTATGGGTTACTGATCTCACCTCATGTAGATATCAATCTTATTGAGGAAGGTGAACCAGCTACGTATGAGGAAGTGATACAAGGTATCGACTCCACTTTATGGCAAAGTACCATGATATCCGAAATGGATTCCATATACCAACCATGTTTGGACACTGGTTGATGTACCAGAAGGCATTGTGCCTATTGGTACTAAATGAGTCTTCAAGGAAGACATACATGGATGGCAACATACAAATGTACACAGCTAGGCTTGTACAGAAAGTGTATCGTCAAAGACATAGTGTCGATTACGACGACACCTTTTACCCGTTGCAATGATTAAATCCATTCGAATAATGCTTGCAAGTGCTGCATATTTCGTTTATGAATTAATCTGGGATTAATTAACAGAGAAAGAATTAATCTGGGATTAATTGCGTCGAGAATTTATCTGGGATTAAATTCGTCGAGAGGAGAGAACGCGATTAATTTGATTAATCGGTAAAATAAATTTAATGGTGAAATTAGATTATACTATTTAATTTATTTAATTGGGCTAAAATAATATATTAGGAATTCCTTAGAAGAAAGTATCTTGTTTGTTTATTTACAGCTTTCAGTAATTAATTTTCGTTTTCGCACTTTCTTTTCTTTACTTTTCAGTTTTTACTTTCCGCAATTTACTTTTTACGCACAATACTTTTCTTTATTTAATTTTCAGTTTTTACTTTTCAGTAATGAGGAGGTAACTCCCCTTTGCTGGGGTAAAAGGTAAAAATTTTATTACTAATATTTAGATTAATCTCCCTTAATTATAATATATAAACTAGTTAAAACCTGACTTAACGAGGATACCGCCATATTGGTCGGTTGGTAATTATTTAAATTGGTTTTAACCTGACTAAACTGGATACCGCCTGATTGGTCGGTTGGTAATTAATTATTAATTTGACTTAATCTGGATACCGCCTATATGGCTGGTTGGTAATTATCATGCAAAGTTAATATATTATATTAAGGGAGATATCTAAAATAGAAGTAATAAAAGTGGATCATTTTACCTCATCATTTTCTTTTATTGTAATTTTACTTTATTTACTTTTCAGCAATTTACTTTTCAGCAATTTACTTTTTAGCAATTTACTTTCAGCATTTACTTTTCAGCATTTAATTTCAGCATTTACTTTTCAGCATTTAATTTTCAGTATTTTACTTTATGTCTTTTATTTTATTTAAGTTTTTTTTACTACCCGTAAATATGTGTCGTAACTAAGCCAATTATCTGGGGTTGTGATGAAATCCAATATCACCGGTTTATAAAGGGTTAAATTATAGTTTGGGTAATTTAAAGGTTTACTTATTAAGTCTTAAGCTTAATGCTTCTTGTTGTCTGATCACCAATAAAATTGATGTGGTAAATCTAAAATGAACTAGACATAGGGATTTTAGGTTTCAGCCTTAGACTTAATAGCCCACGATCTTCCTTGAGGATAGATAACCCTTTAATAGATTTCCTTACAGGATAGACATATACCTGCCGGGCGGGGGTAGCCATAATTGGAACTTAAACTTAATGAATCCAGATAATTTGGTTGACATAGACATATGGTTCAATTGGGTTAAACTGGGTATTTGCGTCTGACCATCGACATAGGCTTTTGCATAATTTAGTGTTTCAGGTTAGTAAACTGATTTATTACACAAACATAAAATAACCACTTCATCTTTTAAATGATATTAGAATGATTCACGACCCTAGATCTTTGTGTCTTTTGTTATTTTCCTTAGTATTTTCTTTTGTCTTTTTATTTATTTATTTTGTAAAACCACATTCAACCAATCAAACAATCATTCTCTTCTCCATTTAATTAGATATTTGTAAATAAATAGATTCAACAATTAATAACAACAGTAGGAATTAAGTCCTCGTGGATCAATATTTTTATACTACTTGAACGATACGTGCGCTTGCGTTATACGTGTGTGTTACTTGACCGGCGTAAACACACACGTATAACGCAAGCGCACGTATCGTTCAAGTAGTATAAAAATATCGATCCCACGAGGACTTAATTCCTACTGTTGTTATTAATTGTTGAATCTATTTATTTACAGATATCTAATTAAATGAAGAAGAGAATGATTGTTTGATTGGTTGAAAGTGGTTTTACAAAATAAATAAATAAAAAGACAAAAGAAAATACTAAGGAAAATAACAAAAGACACAAAGATCTAGGGTCGTGAATCATTCTAATATCATTTAAAAGATGAAGTGGTTATTTTATGTTTGTGTAATAAATCAGTTTACTAACCTGGAACACTAAATTATGCAAAAGCCTCTGTCGATGGTCAGACGCAAATACCTAGTTTAACCCAATTGAACCATATGTCTATGTCAACCAAATTATCTGGATTCATTAAGTTTAAGTTCCAATTATGGCTACCCCGGCCCGACAGGTATATGTCTATCATGTAAGGAAATCTATTAAAGGGTTATCTATCCTCAAGGAAGATCGTGGGCTATTAGGTCTAAGGCTGAAACCTAAAATCCCTATGTCTAGTTCATTTTAGATTTACCACATCAATCTTATTGGTGATCAGACAACAAGAAGCATTAAGCTTAAGACTTAATAAGTAAACCTTTAAATTACCCAAACTATAATTTAACCCTTTATAAACCGGTGATATTGGATTTCATCACAACCCCAGATAATTGGCTTAGTTACGACACATATTTACGGGTAGTAAAAAAAACTTAAATAAAATAAAAGACATAAAGTAAAATACTGAAAATTAAATGCTGAAAAGTAAATGCTGAAAGTAAATTGCTAAAAAGTAAATTGCTGAAAAGTAAATAAAGTAAAATTACAATAAAAGAAAATGTTGAGGTAAAAGGATCCACTTTTATTACTTCTATTTTAGATATCTCCCTTAATATAATATATTAACTTTGCATGATAATTACCAACCAGCCATATAGGCGGTATCCAGATTAAGTCAAATTAATAATTAATTACCAACCGACCAATCAGGCGGTATCCAGTTTAGTCAGGTTAAAACCAATTTAAATAATTACCAACCGACCAATATGGCGGTATCCTCGTTAAGTCAGGTTTTAACTAGTTTATATATTATAATTAAGGGAGATTAATCTAAATATTAGTAATAAAAGTTTTACCTTTTACCCCAGCAAAGGGGAGTTACCTCCTCATTACTGAAAAGTAAAAACTGAAAATTAAATAAAGAAAAATACTGTGCGTAAAAGTAAATTGCGGAAAGTAAAAACTGAAAAGTAAAGAAAAGAAAGTGCGAAAACGAAAATTAATTACTGAAAGCTGTAAATAAACAAAAAAGATACAATCTTCTTACTATTCTTAAGGAATTCCTTAGAAGAAAGTATGAATTTTACAAATGAAATGGCTTGGTATTTATAGGCAAAATTTTGCCTCCATCAAATCATCCACCAAATCAATTATTAATTGCACCACTAATTGCTCCACTAATTGCTCCACCAAATCCATTATTAATTGCTCCACTAATCTCTTATCATGTTTGGTGATGATTTGATAATTTTTATTATTTATTTATTAATTTATTTTTTGCTTTGAAAATGATTGAAAGTGACTTTAATAATTACACACTACACACTTCTGGATGGTTCATCAATTTCGGGGATGAAATCTTCAGAATTCGAAATTATTTTGTCTTTCAGAGTTGTAGATCTTTGAGTCTTCTTTAATCTGGAACTTGAATCAGCTCAATCCAATATCTGAGTAAAAGGTTATGCCCAAAATACGACAGATGCGCAAAACTGAAATTTCCAAAACTGCACTTCGTCAAAACGCCCTTTCAATTTCCAATCTCCAAAATTAAAATATCAAGTCCAATAATTGCCCTTATTTGACCCATATTTCATCCTAAATGATTTCATTGAGACCCGATATTATTTTATCTGCAAAATAAACTAAAACACATCAAAAAGTTCATCAAACCCGAGAAACTAAATAAAATATTAAGTTAAGGGGCGGTAAATATTGATATATTTTCCGCTCATCAGATGTATTAATTGAAATTAGATTTCAATGCGGAATTAAAATTGGATTTTAATTCAAGCGAACGAATTAATTTAGAATTAATTCGTAAGCGACTTCCGTAATAATTTTGCTAGGAATTATTATTTAATTAAATTAGATTTAATTACGTTGCGACGGAAAACTCGTTTAATCAGATTAAGTGAATCGGAGCTCGAAGTGTGTTGAACAATCCACTTGATTTTTGAATTCAAGTGGGGCCCACCAACTTACGTCCCTAGTCACCTTTTTGGTGATGGAAGTGGTTGGGAGCTTTAAAGCTAACTTGTCCAACACACTTTGTAATTACTTTTTGTAAAAGTATATACATTTTTGGAAATAGAATTTGGTAATTGCTTTTGGAAACAAAACACAAAAAATCATCTATCTCTACCAACTCTCTCCTTGGCCGAAACTTTGCACTGTTGGAGGGGTAATTTTTCTTTCTATGTTTGTTCTAGCTAGCACTTAAAGGAGTGAATCAAGGTGATATGGAAACTCACCCAAGTGTTGGAAACACTCAAGAAAGCTTGGAGCTTCCACCGAAATACATGAAAAGTTTTGAACTCAATCCGATCAATGTGAGTAATTCTGTAACTATTTTGATTTTATTCACTCACAAATCACTCTTAGACGATCTTGGCATATTCTAGGAACACTTACAAATATAGAATGGACCGCAACTATAGATAAACCACAAATAAAGTACCCGCTTTGTTTCCTCTCTATGGACTATTTAAGATTACTAACTTCAGACCTAAATCCTCTTGTGTATGACACTTATACACTAAGTCTGAAGGCACATAAGTAATCTACGGTAATCAAGATAATTTATAATATGCGAAATTAAAACAAACACTTTGATAAATGAATATTGCATCATTTTATTTCAAAACATATATAATCGTTTACTTTCATGTAGCTCTAGGGCATACATCCTAACAGGAATAACAAACGAAGTATAGAAGGACTCTAAGAGAGAGTAACGACTTAAGACGATTAAGCAGCAGAAACTAGTAGGAATAAGTACAGAGGCAACATGATGGAGTAATTAGAAAGCATGACTATAGAGAAGGTTCATAGTAAGAGGTAGTATGATCGATGGTCAAAAAGTGGATCAAGAGCGAAGTTGAAGCATGCGACAATTTATATAGTACCTAGCAGAAGTATCTAAGTGTGAGAGCCGATACTAGTAAACACGAGAATCCCAGGCTTATAGATGAGCAGAATATGCAAGTACGGCACAGGTAACTAGTGAGGTCAGCACAACCGGAAAGGTTTCTGGACCAAGCTCCACCCTCTCAACCCTCGTTATACCACAGTAGCTAAGATGAACCTTGATAACCGCCTCAAGATATCCCAAAAAATAAGTAAAATCGTAATTAGTAATATCTTATAAGGTAGGGTAAGAGACAATTGAAAGATAATACCCCTCAAGATAAAAGACAAATACAGAGGAACCAGAAGTTCGATAAATAGTTAAGAATGAGAAAGAAGACAGAAATGACATCAAGTGAAAGGTGGAGGTGGAACTGTTGAGATAGCACGATAATAGAAAAAAGATACCAGGTAAACAATGACAATAGTGTATAGTGATAATATAGATTGTCAATGGTATTACGGAATAGTAAGCTTTTTTTTTTCGGAGTTGGGATAAGACTGGAATTCTATTATATGGGTAACTGGAGAAAGATAATCATAGTGACCCGTATATTTCCCTTCGCAGCGCACAATTAAGGATAATACATAGGATGAATTGAAAAGAGATTTATTGAAATATAACCTAGAGACGACCAAGAAAACTAAAAATACCGATATCGTTGAGACCGGCACATCACTCGACAGGATAATACTCGAGGGATAATTGAAGTTGGAGTATTTCTAAAATGCAAGTAGTTATGGAAAGATTAGTCAGCGTGAAAGACAGTAACTATATTTGTACAAGCAAAGAAATTAAAAATGAAAAAGGATTACGAACATAAACCAGAACAGAATAACCAGTGCCAACATTAATGATAAAGAACACAGTGTAAACATAAAGATGCATATAGTCAGGCTTAATATAGATACATTCTCCCAAAATTCTTTAGTCAATCGAGAAGGATCACCATAAAAACTACCCAGAATTAATATCCTATGTATGAGAGCCATCGGTTGACAGTGATAATATATGTAGAAGTTAGCTATAAATTATGAAGTCTTAAACCCATAGATTGTCAAAAATGTGAGAATTAGAAGGAAAGAGCTCATAAGCAGTGGGAGCTTAGTAAGGAGGAAAGAGAGGGTCAAATAATTAGTTAAGATATGATAATGAATGCTAAAATAAGATCTAGTATGTGGAGCTAAGGAAATATCTAGTAAGATATATCTTATAAAGTCATTTAAGTGGTTATATTATAAAAAGTAGCCGAATAACCTGAGGTATACTCAAATCAAGGGAAAGCGAAGGTTATTGGCTGTAGTACAAAGTACAATAGTGACACCTTAAACGTATGGAGTAATAGAAGCCCTAAGTAATATTTAGGAATTAGTGTTATCATGACAAATGATATAAGAGCTAATGAGGAATGATTCAATTAGAATAGTCGTGGATATGTCCTATTAGCATGAACGCATTAAATTCGTCTAGGATCTTACAAGTTAAGTATGCAAGGATCTTACAAGTTAAGTATGCAATTAAGTAACATACAATCATAAAGTATTTGACAGAAATGAACAATTCACGCAGACACCAGTTCGTAGGGAAACTAAGTTTAGATCATGAGGATTTAAACATTTCAAGTACCTATGCGGGACATCATATAGTATGAAATGAGATAGATAGAATTGTATGAAGGATAACTTTCACTAAGGGTGACACCTTTATGAGAAGGCTAGAGATATGACACAAACCCCAAGATTAAGCATTCGTCTACAAGAATCGAATAGAGTATATCAAGATAAGAGGTTCCCAAAAGACATGTATCAAGTTCGTGAGTAGAATAGTAGAGAGCAAGTAAAGGAAGATAAGAGTCGCAAATGTCAGATACCTTCAAACCAAGTCGGGCCTAAATAGTTTAGCATCAAGAGGGATTCGAGGACGAATCCTATTTAGGGGGGAGAATTTGTAACGTCTGGTAATCTCAACTACTGTTACGCTGTGGGATAAGTGTTATATAATATAAATTATGTTTGGACACAATTGAAAAGACTTTGGGGACAATCGGTAAATTCTTCGAATTTTCCGATACGAAATGATACGATGTTCTACTCTGGACAACTCATGGTATTTGGGCCATAAATATTTCATACAAACTCCGATTTTTATGAATCTTATATCTTCAGAAATATAAGATCGAGCCCTATAACATTCCCGTTAAACATTTTTCCAAATTAGAACCAGAAATAGGTATAAAATACAACTTAAAATTTTGGATGAATAGTGATCGTTGACCCATCTAGAGAATTCTCAAAGTATCTCAAAAGTTCTAACTTTTTCATTTTAAAATTTTGCAAAATTAGCCATTTAGCCCATATTATATAGAATGGATACTATTCAATAATCCCTAAATTTGGAGAAGAAGAGAGAGACGTACGGAAAAGAAGAAGAAGAAAGAACGAATGAGAAACAAAGTAGAAGGAAAAAAGAAGGAAAGAAGAGGAAACAAATGCCAATCCTCATATATTATTCTAAGAAGAAGAATAGAAACCATGGAAGACTTGAGAGATGAGGAAAATCAAATGAAATGAGGTAAGAGCAACTTAACCCAAATCTTGGATTGAGGGATCTTAATGATATGATGTCATATTGATGTTAGTGACCTACTAAAGTTTGCATTTAGTGGCATAATGAGCATGAAAATGTATTATATTAAAAAAGGACTAAATTTTTAGAATTCCTAAAGTTGAGCTAAGTTGGAGTTATGAGATTAAAGAGTTAAATTGATGATTGAGTGTTGTTTTAACATGCTTGAATATTGAAGCTAAAGAATTGTTTATGTATAATTGTAGTGTGAGGGTGTTGAGATACATTTTGGTAAGATAGAAATTGGAAATCAAGTATTGGATCCTGAAAAATAGGCTAGCGTCGCGACGCCCAAGGGACAGTGTCGCGACGCGTACTGGAAAATTTTCACAGATTCGATTATGGAATGTGAACGTCACGACACCTACGGACTTGAATCACGATGTAAAGGTGGAAGATACCAACTAGTTCACCAACACATGTGATCGTCGTGACGCCCAAGGGGCAGCGTCACGACGCATGATCAGAATTTCCCCAAACCAGTTTTAGTTCATTCTGGTTTCACCCTAGCGTGTTAGAGGCCACCCTAAGGGTCTCGTTGTTAGTCTCTAAGACATGCCACAAGATACTAAACATGATTATATGTGTGAAAATAACAAGAAAAATAGCGAAATCACTTACATTGTTATTTGGAGAAATTACGAAATTTTCTCTTTGGATGAAGCTCCAAGCTTGTTATTTATGTTGTTAATTCCTTGAGTTAGTTTTCCTATCACCTAAATTGACTCCTCCAAGTGCTAGCTATGTTGCAATTTTGAAGAAAAATTTCATTACCAAGGAGAGAAGTATTCGGCCAAGCAAGGAGAGAAAGAGAGTGTGTGTGTGTGTGTAAAAATTCAAGGCTTGGTGGTTGTTGTGTTAAAAAAGCATTTAATAAATTAAGCCAACTATTTCCATCAAGTTTTCACCTTTGATGTAAGTCATGTGGTCCCACCAAATTTTAAATTCAAAATTTGAGTTGGCTTCTTCAACACACAACTTGACTTGGTCCCACCAAAGTCAAAGATATTTTTTGTTCCCAAAACACAAAAAGACACACGCTAAGTCACAGGCAATTTTATCGGGTTCGTTTAATTCCAATTAAATGAATTTACCATCGTGCCATAATTAAATCCAATTTAATTAAATAATTATGCCTCGCAAAATTATTACAATAGTCGCTTTCGAATTAATTCTAAAATAATTCGTTCGCCCGAATTAAAATCAAATTTTAATTTCGTATTGAAATCCGATTTCAATTAATATATCTGATGTATTATTTTAGCCACAAATAAATAAATTAAATAGAAAATCCAATTTAACTAATGAATTTATTTTATCGATTAATTCTAAATTAATCGCGTTATCTCTTCTATTTGAAGTTAATCCCAGATTAATTCTTACCGCAAATAATCCCAGATTAATTTTCTCTCTCATAATTAATCCCAGATTAATTATGTCTGAGTCAAATATCATTGGTGAATCTTTGGGAAGCGACCCAAGATATTCCTGGATATGTCGGCAGTAAATATGGTTATCGAACTATCCGAACATGTACGAACTGTTGGGAAGCGGCCGCGAGTGCGCAGTGGAAAATTAAAAATTATGATGCCGCTATCCCTTTGCCCAAGACCCATTTGTTTTGATTATTCTACAAGCCTAGGAATGTTACTATATATTCTAAGCATAAAAACTCAAAAAACATAAACCTAAACATGCTAACTATCATAAGAACTCTAATTAAAATAAAGAAAGAAAAAGATTAACTTGAAACGAAGACTCCTCCAGTCCTCCCTCCAATCTATAAGCTTTTCTCAAACTCGGCAAGCTCTTCAATCTATAAGCATAAAAACCCAAGTGTGTGGCCTCCAAAGGTGCACACACCAAAGCCAAAACTCAACGGCAAGAATACGCCTTGAGTGCACGGGTATTTTGCCCTTGGTGCTAGCCTAGGCAAATACCTCAAAATTTTCAACTTGAGATTCCTCTAGTCAATTAGACTTAATGATCCTCAAAATCAATGGCTTACTCTTAAACTTTAGAGTTGCTACCCAAGATATGAAAGGTTTTGGTGTAAAAATTTGTAAAGAATTCTTTGGGTTTATTTAGGTGCTCCAAAGACAACAAAATAATTAAGAATCTTAGCCATTTGATTTTAATATAGTGGTTTAATGAGATTATAAAACCCTAAAAAGAGTTTGGGCCGAATTGGAATTCAAAACAAATAAAATAAAATAAATTTACTATTCATGTTTTTTTTTATTCATTTTTATAATTCCCAAAGTGCCCCTATTGTCATCCACCAATCCCTAAGCCAATTTGAAACCTCATAAATGATTTGTTCAATAATTAAACACATTGAACCATTTATGAACAATTCCTACAGCAATCATATATACTGTTAAATTTGTACTGTGCACTGTTAACCATTGATTTCGACTTTTTTGTGTGTGACCTTTTGGGTTCCCCTCAAGTTGGACATGAAATGAATCGTGATAATTTAATCGAACATAAATTATCCTCCAATCAGATGGTCGTTCGATTTCAATGACCAAGGTTGACATCTAGCAACATGCCAAGGCCCCCAAATGAGAAGGAAAGATATATAACCATTCTGTATGCGATTTACATATGATACGGTCCTCGCCTCACTGTATCCCTACCATTTGACCTAGGGTATGGAAAATGTCTACCCATATAGTCAAATGTATGATGTTGATAGTGTCATTAATCGTGCTAACCCAAGAATCTCACATGATTCTTTCGCTGCGGCCACAGTCTCAAGCACTGGTCACACATATCAACCCGCGAACTGGAATACTACTCTTGTAAGAAAATATTATGCGAGAGAGTGGCGATTCTCTGTTGTATCTTTACAAACTTCATGTTATCCAAGAAATGACCCTATCATACCCTTATGACCAGATCTCTTAAACCGGGGAAGGAGAACATCAAAGTCATTTGAGCCATACATAAGATTGTAAATACCGCAAGTCTAAGGACTAGTCATACAATCGATACATGAAAGTTCTCACAGACACATGGGATAAACACTCCACGTGAAAACTTTCGGCTATCAGTTCGATGGACACGAGCAACTCTTGCATCCGTGTGATACACCAAGCGGATGGATCTCCGCTAGTAGCCTATGAGATCGGCTACCCCACTTAAGGGCGGATCATATCATCATGCTAGTCTCTCCGCTTTGTGAACGCCCAGATTATTCACAAAACTATGACTATGAACGTTTGAGAGTAATGATTCTCATAAGGCGTGGAAGCCATCGTCTTATTAATCCAAGGGCTTTATTACAGTGTTTGATGATTCATATAATTTATGTAAGACACGTATAATAAAGATTTCCATTTTATTAATTAATGAAAATATTACAAATACATGTACATATAGCCCATCCACAAGTTAGGTATAGGGCATATCCCTAACAATCTCCCACTTGCACTATAGCCAACTAGTATGAATCTGGACACTATACTCTTGGGTGTGCCTATCATGCTTTTGTTGAGTCAGCCTTTTAGTCAGAGAATCTGCAAGATTATCTTCTGTGGGTATTTTCTCTATAATAAATTCTTTTCTCTCAACAATCTCTTTGATGAGATGAAATCGCCTGAGTACATGCTTGAATTTATGGTGGGACCTTGGTTCATTTGATTGAGCAATGGCGCCCGTTTTGTCACAGTACATCGTGACGCCATTCTTTATCGCGGGAAGCACTTCCAGCTCCGTGATGAACTTCTTTATCTAGACTGCTTCTTTAGATGCCTCAAATGCTGCAATATACTCTCGCTTCAGTGGTGGAGTCTGTTGTAGTTGACTGCTTTGAGCTTTTCCAACTGACAGCTCCGTCATTCAAAGTAAAAAGATATCCTGTTTGTGATCTGCTGTCATCCCTATCGGTCTGAAAGCTCACATCACAGTAACCAATGACTTTCATCTCAGAATAATCTCCGTATGTCAAGAACACATCCTTAGTTCTTCTCAGATACTTGAGGATTTTTTTGACAGCTGCCCAGTGTTGCTCACAAGGATTTGCCTGATACCTTCTCGTTATGCTAAGAGCATAAGAGACATCAGGTCTTGTACATAACATGGCGTACATGATCGATCCTATTGCTGAAGCATAAGGGATACTACTCATATGCTCTCTATCTGAAGGAGTATGTGGACATTGCTCCTTAGATAATTTTTTTTCAGGAGAAGTAGGTAAATTACCTCTTTTGGAATCTTCCATTTTGAATCTTTTCAAAAATTTATCTATGTATGTAGATTGAGAAAGTCCTAACAACCTCTAGGATCTATTACAATAGATCTTAATGCCGAGGATGTAGGCTGCTTCTTTCAAATCTGTCATGGAGAAATTCTGAGATAACCATTGCTTGGTGGCTTGCATCATGGGAATATCATTCCCGATGATTAATATGTCATCGACATATAATACAAGAAATATAACAACACTCCCATTACTTTTCCTGTAAACACAAGGCTCGTCTACATTTTTGATGAAGTCAAATTCTTTGATTGTCTCATCAAATCTTATGTTCCAACTTCAGGAGGCTTGCTTGAGTCTATAAATGGATCGTTTAAGCTTGCATACTTTATTATGATCATCCTTAGATGCAAACCCCTTAGGTTGTGTCATATAGACTTCCTCTACGAGGTTCCCATTAAGGAAAGCTATTTTGACATCCATCTGCCAAATCTCATAATCAAAGTGCGCAGCTAGTACCAGTAAAATTTGAATGGACTTTATCATTGCAACAGGTGAGAAGGTTTCGTCATAATCAATTCCTTGGATTTGTCTATAACCTTTTGCCACCAACCTAGCCTTATAGGTTTGGATGTTGCCTTCTGCATCAGTTTTACACTTGTAAATCCACTTGCAGCCTATGGGTTTTATCCCTTCAGGTGCATCCACCAAGTCCCAGACTTGATTCTGATACATAGAGTATATTTCAGATTTCATGGGCTCAAGCCACTTGACTGAATCAATATCACACATTGCTTCGTCATAACTGGTGGGATCGTCATTATCAATGACCTGATCATGTTTCTTATCAATATGGAAACCATACCTTTCAGGCTCATATCTTTCCCTACCAGACCTTCTAAGTTCATAACCTTGTGGTTGTTCCGTCGCTGCCCTTTTGAGGGGCCTATGGTTTAGTTCTATGTTAGTTTTTTCTTCTCGTACCTCATCGAGGTCAAGTCTACTCCTACTATATTTCTTGAGAAGGAATTCATTATCTAGAAATTTAGCATTTCGTGAGACAAATGTTCTTTGTTCATTTGGGACTAGAACACGTATGCTCTTGAGTTCAAGGTATATCCTACAAACTTACATTAACTACCATATCATCCAATTTTTTAGTTTGTGTGAGCTTAACATATGCGTCACATCCCCAAACTCTTAGATAACTAAGACTAGATGTTTCCCAGACCATAACTCATATGGTGTTTGACTAACAGTCTTGGAAGGAACTTGGTTTAGTAGTAGTGTTGCAGTTTATAAATCAAGACCCCAAAATGAAAGAGGTAGATCCGTGCCAGGAATCATTGATCGGACCATATCTAATAATGTCTTATTTCTCCTTTCGGAGACCCATTATGCTGTGGAGTTCTTGGAGGAGTCCACTGGGAAACAATTCCATTTTCTCTCAAGTAATCTTGAAATGCGTCGCTTAAGTATTCACCACCTCGGTCAGACCTTAGTGATTTAATACATTTATTAAGCTAGTTTTCTACTTCAGCTTTGAAGTCTTCTAATTTCTTAAAGGCTTCAGATTTGTACCGCATAAGCTACACATACCCATATCGCGAGTGATCATCGATAAAGGTAATGAAGTAAGAGAATCCACCTCTAGTGGTGACTGACATTGGTCCGCATACATTAGAGTGTATGAGTTCTAATGTCTCCACTGCACGCTGTCATTTACATTTGAAGGGTAATTTGGACATTTTACCAAGTAAACAAGACTCACAAGTTCCATACGGTTCATATTTGAAGGGCTGAAATACCCATCCTTATGTAGCTTAGTTAATCTTGTTTCATTGATATGACCTAAGTGACTGTGCCATAGAAGTGATTCATTGAGATTATTTGAGTTAACGTTGTATATATTAGAGGTTTAACATTCTTTGTTAGTTTGTAAGACATAGATACCATTATTCAAAATACCATCTCCATATTTTATTTCATTGAAATAAATATAAAATTCATTACAACTTATTGGGCATGAAAAGCCTTTATTACATAAATAAGAAATTGAAATGATGTTCTTTACTACAGAAGGTACAAAAACACAATCTTCTAAGTCTAAAACTAAACCATTCGACAAAACTAATGAATAAGTCACCACACACAATGCAGCCAGTTTTGCTCCATTACCCATGCGTAAGTCAACCTCCCCATGAGTACTATTTCTCAGGCCCTGCACATTTTTACACAAGTGAGTCCCACAACCGGTGTCAAGCACCCAAGTAGAAGGTTCAGAGTTTTGAGAATATAGTTCAATCATATACAACATACCTGAAGCATTGAGCTTCTTGGCCTCTTGGGCTTCCCTAGCTTCATTGGCTTTCAAAGATCTACAGTCTTTCTTCCAATGGCCATTATTTCCACAAAAGAAACATTTCCCATTTCCTTTTTTCTTATCCACCTTACCATTGGGCTTTAGGTGATTTGGAGCCTTGGCCTTGCCCTTATTTTTCTTTGGGCCTCGTGGCTTCAGGTCCGTACCCGTAAGCATGGCGGAGGTTTTAAGCTCCGGTTTCAAGTCATTCTCTACTTGCTTTATCAGATTGTCCAATTCTGCTAAAGTAGCTTCTTTATTATATAGATGAAACTGCATAAAAAAGTTAGAGAAGTCTTTTGGTAAGGACTGAAGAATTAGATTGTGACCTATCTCATGATCCATGATGAACCCGAGGTTGGCCAATTTTTCAATGTGGCCAATCATCTTAAGCACATGTCCACTAACAGATTGTTCCTTAGACCTTGTTTGGAATAAGGCACATGACATTTGGAATCTCATGGTATGAACGAAAGTTGCATACAACTCCATCAAGTGAAAGATGATGGTTTGAGCATCCATATCTTCGTGAGCTTTCTGAAGTTCGTCCGACATAGAGCCAAACATTATGAAAACTGCTTGCTCATCATCATCGACCTGTTTCTTCCAAGCATCAAATGTATTTTGGTCAGCATCTTCTGCGGGTTCCATGGGAAATGGTCTTTCAAGAACATAGAAAATCTTTTCTTGTCGTAAGATAATTTTAAGGTTTCTAAACCAGTCATTGTAGTTGTCCCCTTTGAGCTTATGATCATCAAGGATGGAACAAAGTGATATTCTGTTTGCCATTTGAATGTTTGTGAAATATTTTAACACACCTGTTAAGAGAGAATGTTAAAATTAGGAATATGTTTTCATTAATGTTTTCATAATAACATGGGCTTTTAATATTATGAAGTTGCTCCCACTCAATTGTTTTAAAATTTTAAGCAAATCCCATCAACCCCAATATGATGGATTTCTTTTGGGCAAGGATCCCATTATCATCATTTCAAAACTCCGACTAGGGCCAGTCGTTATAAAATACGATAATTAGGTAGGTTCCCAACCAATTTATGATATAATTCACAATTCCTTGATCATTGGGTTGGGCAATCAAACATGCCATAGCTTATGCTAGTCCTTATGGACACCCAATCTTTCCCACTAAGTTATAAGACCATGACTAAGGGTCGTTGCGTCTTATGACTCAGAAAAGTCAAACCATTGTCAATAGTACGATTTAGGGACAAATTGGTATTGGTTAGTCTGGTAAAGCCTAGTCCTGCCAATACAGTTTAAGCCCTTTGGGTCTATACTTTACAATGGGAGGCAAATTTTAGACTTAAATTATTATTGAGGATTTTAGCAAGTTTAAGTGAATAACTGTCAAATGAATTCCTCCATTGAAAATTCCCCAAAGGGAGGGTGAAGCGAACTCTCTTAAATACCCTTACCTCTTAGGCTCTTATTGCCTTGGTGACATGAATAAACAATAGATCCTCCAAATTATTCCAACACTTTAAATATGCTTTAAGGTAAGCCTTGAGTAAATGATTATCTAGATGTCTTCACATCTTTTCCTTTTGGCTATAAAAAGGTAGTGAGTGAAGGAAGACACCAAATCATTATCTAACTCTAGTAATAGCTTTGGTTAAAATAACTTTAGTTTGGAAAGTTTTATTAACGCCTTGGTCCCACCCCACTTGTATCTTTTATAATGTCTTTTATTATAAAAAAGTGATTTATATTTATTAGCCTTAAAGGTAATAAATCTCTAAGTTCATCACGAAATAATTACTTAGCTAAGGGATAAGCAATACACTCTCTATTTCCTTAGAAAGTCTCTAGATGCTTGCACCTTAAAATATCATGCCAATTCTAATCATACATTTAATCATCAAGCATATGAGTTTTAATATGTTGGAATTATTTTAGGCATTAAATAACTTTGATTAATATTTAATTATGATATTGCATTTTATTTTAATCAAATAAATTTACTATTCACATTTTTTACAGATGCATGAACGTTAAATGCAATTTCACAATTCAAATATTAACCAAATCATGCAAAACTTATGCTTAAAAGTAAGTTCAGGGTGTTAGCTTTCCAACGTGCATTTACACAACCAATTTGGAGTTCAAATGAGAGAGAAATAATCAAAACAAAAATGGCGCGCTGATTCCACAATTGGGAAGCGGCCGCGAGTGCGCAGCGGAAAATTAAAAATTATGATGCCGCTATCCCTTTGCCAAAGACCCATTGGTTTTTATTATTATACAAGCCTAGGCATGTTACTATATATTCTAAGCATAAAAACTCATAAAACATGCAAAGAACATAAACCTAAACATGCTAACTATCGTAAGAACTCTAATTAAAATAAAGAAAGAAAAAGACTTACTTGAACCGAAGACTCCTCCAGTCCTCCCTCAAATCTACAAGCTTTTCTCAAACTCAGCAAGCTCTTCCATGTTCCAAAGATCCACCCAAGTGTGTGTCCTCCAAAGGTGCACACACCAAAGCCAAAACTCAACGGCAAGACTACGCCTTGAGTTCACGAGTATTTTGCCTTTGGTGCTAGCCTAGGCAAATACCTCAAAACTTTTAACTTGAGATTCCTCTAGTAAATTAGACTTAAGGATCCTCAAAATCGGTGGCTTACTCTTAAACCTTAGAGTTGCTGACTTATATAAACCCAAGATATGAAAAGTTTTGGTGTAAAATTTTTTAAATAATTATTTGGGTTTATATAGGTGCTCCAAAGACAACAAAATTAATTAAGAATCCGATGTGGGATAAATGCTAATTAAATCTTAGCCATTGGATCTTAATATAGTGGTTTAATGAGATTATAAAACCCTAATAAGAGTTTGGGCCGAATTGGAATTCAAAACAAATAAAAAAATAAATTTACTATTAACGTTTTTTTTTCTTATTCATTTTTCCAATTCCCAAAGAGCCCCTATCGTCATTCACCAATCCCTAAACCACTTTGGAACCTCATAAATGATCTGTTCAATAAATAATCACATTGAACCATTTATGAAAAATTCCTACAGCAATCATATAAGCTGTTAAATTTGTACTGTGCACTGTTAACCATTGATTTCGACTTTGTTGTGTGTGACCTTTTGGGTTCCCCTCAAGTTGGACATGAAATGAATCGTGATAATTTAATCGAACATAAATTATCCTCCGATCATATGGTCGTTCGATTTCAATGACCAAGTTTGACATCTAGCAACATGCCAAGGCCCCCAAATGAGAATGAAAGATATAGACCCATTCTGTATGCGATTTACATATGATATGGTCCCTCGCCTCACTGTATCCCCACCTTTTGACCTAGGGTATGGAAAGTGTCTACCCATATAGTCAAAGGTATGATGTTGATAGTGTCATTAATCGTGCTAACCCAAGAATCTTACATGATTCTTCCGCTGCGGCCATAGACTCAAGCACTGATCACACATATCAACCCGCAAACTGGAATACTACTCTTATAAGAAAATATTATCCGAGAGAGTGGTGATTCTCTTTTGTATCTTTACAAACTTCATATGTTTCAACAAATGACCCAATCATACCCTTATGAACGGATCTTTTGAACATGGGAAGGAGAATATCAAAAACATTTGATCCACACATAAGATTATAAGGACCTCAAGTCTAAGGACTAGTCATACAATCGATACATGAAAGTTCTCACAGACACATGAGATAAACACTCTATGTGAAAACTTTCGGCGTTCAGTTCGATGGACACGAGCAATTCATGCATTCATGTAATACACCAAGCGGACGGATCTCCGCTAGTAGCCTATGAGATCGGCTACCCCACTTAAGGGCAGATCATATCATCATGCTAGTCTCTCCGTTTTATGAACGCCCAGATTATTCACAAAACTATGACTAGGAACATTTGAGAGTAATGATTCTTATAAGGCGTGGAAGCCATCATCTTATTACTCCATGGGCTTTATTACAATGTTTGATGATTCATATAATTTATGTAAGACACGTATAATAAAGATTGATATTTTATTAATTAATGAAAATATTGCAAATACATGTACATATAGCCCATCCACAAGTTGGGTATAGGGCATATCCCTAACACGTACCCCATACCATGTTCTCACCAATTTACAAGACATGGTTTACTTCTAGCAAAGCGTCGTGCCTACCCAATTCTCCAAAAATATTCTTCGAGGAATATAATCTGTATCAGACGTAGTAATACTAATATTATGTAATATGTAATACGATCTAGTATCGGATGTCACATGCTAGGACTATGGCTGGCTCTGTGTCTACCCCGTACAAAGCATATATCAGATCCTGAGTAACTAATCTCTATAATCGGGAAGTCATGACCTAGTCATACTATCTTGATAGCTGCAACTTTAAGAGTACTAGTTCCGTATCATGTGTGACCATCATCTCCATATGACTGAAGTGATACTCTCATATTGACATCATATCCAATACACTACGATTCTCAGTAAACCCAATACAGGCGTACACATAACCTGTTCAACCTCCAGATGACCAATACTAAAGTAAATTGATTGTCGCAAATAATAGCGACGTAAGTCTCAGGTTAAAGATCACATACACATACCCTGATACGGATTCCCATAGACACATAGTCATACTACCAATGGGATTCCGAGTGGGTCTATCCAGAGCGAACTGTTCCTGGTCCAACGGCTAACAAAACCTGTTATTACACTTGTATAAATATCCAATACCTAAATATATGAGAACTATGTCGTTAAGCTTCTATAACGCGCAAAAGTGTAATACTAGTCTATTCCGCATTATTAATGTCCAGTCTCAATAATAATGCGACTAGAGATATTTAATGATTAAACCGTTCATGGATTAATAATGTCTCATATCTTATTAATCTGATTTAACCATATGGACTTTTATCATTAATATATATCTAAGTAATCTAATTACAATAATGATAAAATAGTAATTTCCTTTTTGTCACATAGATAATTTGTACAAAAACACAATATTCTTTACAAATAGTGATGCTATGGGTTATAATTATCCAACAATCTCCCACTTGGCCTATAGCCAATCACTCAAGTATCTAACACCTGAACTATGTACATGTCATTCAAACTTTTGCTGAGATATAACCTTCGTTAGTGGATCTGCAATGTTATCATCTGAAGCGATCTTCTCGAACTTCACATCGCAACGATGTATGATCTCATGAATCAGATGAAATCGTCGAAGTACATGCTTGTATCGTTGATGAGATTGTGGTTCATTAGCCTGTGCGATAGCCCCATTATTGTCACAATATAAAGGTACGAGCTCAGCTGCTAACGGAACTACTCATAATCCAATTAGGAATTTACGGATCCAAACTGCTTCTTTAACTGCCTCGGCTGCAGTAATATATTATGCTTCTGTTGTTGAATAGGCAACAGTCTCTTGCTTGGAAGATTTCCAGCTCACTGCTCCGTTGTTTAAACAAAATATGTACCCTGATTGTGACTTACAGTCGTCTTTGTTGGTTTGGAAACTTGCATCGGTGAACCCAGTCACATGAATTTCTCCACCCCATAGACTAAGAAAGCATCTTTAGTTTATCTATGATACTTAAGGATGTTCTTTACAGCAATCCAGTGACCATAACCTAGATCGGCCTGATAGCGACTGCACATGCTCAAAGCATATGAGACATTAGGTCGCGTACATACCATGGCGTACATGATCAATCCGATTTCTGAATCATTGAATCTCTCTCATCTTGAGTTTTAGGACACATATCCTTCGATAGAGAGACGCCATGTGACACCGGAAGTAGCCCCCTCTTAGACTAATCCATGTTGAATCTCTTCAATACTTTATCAATGTACGAGTTTTAAGAGAGTCCCAACAGTTTTATAGATCTATCCCGGTAGATCCTTATTCCTAGAATAAAGGCTGCCTCTCCCAGGTCTTTCATTGAGAATTTTATGAATGCCAAGCTTTCACCGATTGTAGCATGGGAATGTCATTTCCAATAAGCAATACATCATCAACGTATAGGACAAAGAATGTCAGTGCACTCCCACTAACCTTCTTATATACATAAGAATCATCTTCGTTTTGAATGAAACCATATTCTTTTATGATCTCATCAAAACGATGATTCCAAGAACGCGATGTTTGCTTTAATCCATAAATGGATCGGTTTAACTTGTAAACCTTGTTTGCATGTCTTGGTACGACAAAACCATTAGGTTGTTGCATATAAACATACTCCAAAAGGTTTCCGTTAAGGAAAGTGGTTTTGACATCCATCTACCATATTTCATAATCGGAATATGCAGCAATAGCAAGCATTATTCGATTTGATTTAATCATGGCAACGGGTGAAAAGGTTTCGTCATAATCAACATCATGTCGTTGACGATACCCTTCAGCTACAAGCCTAGTGTCACGGGCCAACTTTTTCCTTAACGGAAAAAGGGCTCGTGCGGCACTTACCACGGTCACGTCCCGTGTAAGTCAGCCTACCTCCAGCCTCTGTCCCTAAATTCTCATTGTTGGGGAGGGAACAGACCCGTAATTTTATTGATTTATGAAAGCTCACAAGCTAACTCAACGCATACTCTAGCGGGCCCGTTCAACACCGGGACCCGGTACTCGAATAGCACAACCGGATATAAAATATGGCATTTTCCCGCCAACTCAATCTCGACAATACATCATTGTCCCAACGTTGTCTAAGGGCGAGAGGGTTCATGGCTAAAGCCCCAAGACCACCGAAGCCCCCTTGGCCCTTCCCAAGGTTCACCTAGGCTTCCCCCCTAAGGAGGTTTTAAAGACATTGCACATGTCTCACCAGTATACGCACCTAGCGCTTGAGTTGTCACACCCCCCTCTAAAATCTATATAGTACTTTATCTTGGATAAAGTACTATATAAGAGAGAGAACGATTAATTTGGAATTAATCGTAAAATTATTATATTCGATATAATAATCGAAATTCGATTTCGACGCGAAATTAAAATTAGATTTTAATTCGGGAAACGAGTTAATTTAGAATTAATTCGTTAGCGACGTAAATAATAATTTCGCTAGGCGCAATTATTTATTTAAATTCGATTTAATTAACGTCGCGACGTAAGTTCGGTATTTCGGAAATATCGAACCCGAACGCGTGAGTGCACGTGGGCCCACTTTCATTTGGAAACGTGTGGGGCCCACATGACACATGTCATTATATGCATTATTTAATTGTTGATGCATTGCATGGAGATAGTGTACAATGCACTCAAGGGTTTTGCATGGAAATTGAGTGTTTGACACTCTAAGCCATTGCATGATTTGTGTCATAAGTTTATTATTAATTAATAAATATTATGGCATAAATATAAATTGATTGTAACAAAAAATCAGATCTCTCCTCTCTCTCACATTGCCGAAAACTTCACTGCAGTTTTGGCTCTCCACTTTTCTGTTTTTGTTGCAAAAACTTGAAGAATTTGTGCATGTTTGGAACATAAAATACACATCTTTGGCTAGCACCATCAAGGGATCATACAAAGGTGTTATGGGAAACTCATCTTAGAGCTTGGAAGGATCAAAAATTGCTTGGAGCTTCTCTTTTCTGTTTGGCCGAAACCCTCACTGCACAAAGGAGAAATTTTTGTTTCATCAACGCATCCGCATTCCGATCTTTGTGAGTATGATTCCGCCATACTTCAATATTGTTCATTCATTTATATGTTTTGCTTGTTCTTTTGATCTTGGGACATGGATTAGATTTTCCAACAGCAACTTCTTACAAAAAGCTCCATACACTTAAACGTGAATGGGTTTTGATAAAAACAAAGGGGTTTTGTTCATTTTTATTATGAATAGATCGGTTGTTCACTTCACCCTGGCCCCCTGCCTACCTGTTATTCAAGGCGCTCGGCGTAGCACATCGGGTTTCCCGAAGATGAACCCACACCCGATCAACAATTAGCCTATGGTGGAGCTAATTTCCCATTAGTCCCCTCTTGGACACACACAGTTGCTCTCATATCACTAGCAACTATCTCATTCTCATACTTAACTCTGGGTCACTTGCTCTGTCATGAGCTTCTCAATTGTCTCGATACTCAACTGTCGCAGATAGAATTGTTTCCAACTTCTATCATTCCCACGACCACTCTTGGTCTTCTCACCTTAGTACTCTTAGGCACCAAGCCAACTCGTACTATTCTCTCGGGTGTTTTCCACCCCACTTTTGGCACTCTAGCCAATTCTACACTGACTCACAAGGTCATTTCACGAAACTTTGTTCGACATAAGATCACTTCCTTGAAGTAATCACCATTCTCAAACTCACTCCAAAGCCAAAGTCACATATCTGGCCCATTACCCGTGTAACTCGTACATACACTCTCATTTTGACTACTCGTAGTCGCATTATGTCACATGCATTCTCCAAAATGCAAGCATCTCGGCCTTTTCGGGACCACACTCACGTCTCTCGCAATTGCAATTTACATGCAACCCTTGTGCAACTCGTTGCACCTCCAACTCGTAAGGCACTCTACCTTTACGAGCAACTCGTTATATTACCGAAAATAATTCAACCTCGGTCTCCCACATAATCATTACATAACCAACACGATGGTTATCACATTCCATAAGGATCTTTGGAGATACCTGACTCATTTCAGGCTCACTCCCCCACTTTTACTTTGGCCTATCTCAAGCCATCACACTTTCGTTGGCATCCCCACTCACGGGAATCCACACAACTCGTTACTCGTAGCCCTGAGTTGAGGGCATTCCCATTATAGAGAATCCACACAACTCGTTACTCGTAGCTTTAAGCTAATGGCATTCCTAATCACAGGAATCCAAACAACTTATTGCTCATAGCCTTACGAAGGCTTCATTCCTCAAGACATTCTCAAACTACTCACACGGAGTATCGGGTTTTCACCAGGTTCATGTCATTGCCTCACACAAGAGGCTTACTCATATCTCAACTCTCCATCACATTCTGCTACTCAATTGCCATGGGAAAAGGGTTTCACGCCTCTTTTTGGACCCCATACAACTTCGACCAACCCCGAATTGGGTTCTCTTGTACATATATACTCTTGCCAATATCACATCGGCACTCTCGTGATGTTTCTTATACATCCCAAAAATGTCTCACACCTTCACGGTGTATAGCCCATTTGCTTGTCTCTCGTAGACAAGTTTTACCTCAATTTCGGGTCTCTCCCGAACATTTTGGCTTCACCCGAGCCAACCTCATATGAAACTAGCACATCTCAAGTGCTCTCACATTGTCTTACATCCATCCATCTCAATTTAGGATTTTCCCTTCTCTACGTGCATCAACACGCACTTCCCGGCTTCCTCTCGAGCCGTTTCTCTACCGAGGCTTCAAACTAGCCTTACGATGTTCACATCGTCTCAAGAACGTCTACACATATCCGTAGACATTCCACGTGCCCAACCTAGGGCTCTGATACCAACTGTCACGGGCCAACTTTTTCCTTAACGGAAAAAGGGCTCGTGCGGCACTTACCACGGTCACGTCCCGTGTAAGTCAGCCTACCTCCAGCCTCTGTCCCTAAATTCTCATTGTTGGGGAGGGAACAGACCCGTAATTTTATTGATTTATGAAAGCTCACAAGATAACTCAACGCATACTCTAGCGGGCCCGTTCAACACCGGGACCCGATACTCGAATAGCACAACCGGATATAAAATATGGCATTTTCCCGCCAACTCAATCTCGACAATACATCATTGTCCCAACGTTGTCTAAGGGCGAGAGGGTTCACGGCTAAAGCCCCAAGACCACCGAAGCCCCCTTGGCCCTTCCCAAGGTTCACCTAGGCTTCCCCCCTAAGGAGGTTTTAAAGACATTGCACATGTCTCACCAGTATACGCACCTAGCGCTTGAGTTGTCACACCCCCCTCTAAAATCTATCTTAAGAGGAGTTTTCAGGAACTCTTCCGGGCATTCAGTGAGCCACCATATAAGCGACTTTGGGTTAAAATCTCGTCCCTAAACGAGCTCGTCTTGATGGGTTTCCACAACACCCCCACTTTAGCGGAAAAGACCCAAAAGTGGGCCTACTGCCAAAATCTCCCGACAAATCTCGGAATCCAACTCTGGGGCTGATATTTTCCCAGTACAAGTGGCCATAAGATTCACTTTGGAACTTGGTCTCACTCGATTCGACACCCCGGGTCGTTAGCTCATTCACAATGCACCAAATTAGGCTAACGACTAGCGGCAAGCTAGCGTATCTCAAAATCTCCCGCCAAACTTCCGAATAAGGCTTCACGGATGGAAACTCACCAGTACAAGGGTATATGGAGGGTACATATAACCCTTAACGACCTTAAACCGATGTCCCGAAACATGAGCTCCTTTGTAAAGTGACTGCACGTCCTAGTCTGATCCTAGGACTGTGACACCTAGCTTTGTACGTTTGTATGTTGCCTACCATGTCTTTCTTCTTTTTGAAGATCTATTTACAACCAATAGGCTTAATGCCTTCTGGTACATCAACCACTGTCCAAACTTGGTTGGTATACATGGAATCCATTTCGGACTTCATGGATTCTTGCCATAAAGTGGAGTCGATACCTTGTATCGCTTCCTCATACGTAGCTGGTTCATCTTCCTCAATAAGATTAATGTCTACATTAGCTGAGATCATAAACCCATACCTCTCAAGTTATTTTCTGAGTCTGTAACTTATGCGGTTCTTGTGTATCAGAAGATTGTGAAACAGTCTCATCTCTGATGGACTGTTCGTGTTTTGTGAGGGGTTCGGTGCCAGGAACAGTATCACTCTGATTTTCATCGAGTTCTACATTCCTCCCACTTACCACTGCATTCATGAATTTCTTTTCTAGGAAACCCACATTAATAGCAACAAATTTTTTGTTCTCTTGTGGGTTGTAGAAATAATATCCTTTCGTTTCTTTAGGATAACCTACAAATAGCCACTTATCCGATTTGGGTTCTAGTTTGGTACTATAAAAACGTTTAACATATGCCCAGCATCCTCAAATCTTCAGGAATAAGAAACCCGGTTTCTTTCCTGTCCATATCTCATATGGAGTCTGTTCAACAGACTTTGACAGAACCTTATTCAAAATAAGTATTGCATTGTTTAATGCGTATTCCCATAAGGAAATCCATAGCTCTATGCGACTCATCATTGACCTTACCATGTCCAACAAAGTTTGGTTTCTCCGTTCGGACACATCGTTCAATTGAGGTGTTCCGAGAGGAGTCCAATGTGAAAGAATACCATATTCTTTCAAGTAATCTTGAAACGCATTGCTTAAGTATTCTCTACCACGTCTGACCGCAATGTTTTAATACTTTTGCCAGTCTGTTTTTCTAATTCGTGTCGAAACTCTTTGAATTTCTCAAAAGTTTCCGACTTGTGTTTCAAAAGATACATATAACCATAAGGCGATGCATCATCCGTAAAGGTTACGAAGTATTCATATCCACCTCTAGCCTGGCTAGACATGGGCCCGCATACGTCACTATGAATGAGGGCTAACAACTCGGGTGCACGTACATATTTACCACTAAAAGGTGTTTTAGGCATTTTGCCTAACAAACAAGATTCACATACATCATATGAATTAGGATCAAATCCATCCAAGTATCCATTCATCGAAAGTGTGGATATACGAGTTTTGTTAATGTGTCCTAGACGACAATGCCATAAATAAGTCTCATCTGTTTTACTCAATTTGAGCTTTTTGTTTGTCATGTTATATGTTTGAGATTCGTCTATATTCAAAATATAAAGACCATTATTCACATCTGCTGTACATATCAAAATATCATCTTTATAAACAAAGCACCTAGTGTTCCCGAATACAAAGGTAAACCCCCATCGGGTTAAACTAGATACATAGATAATATTCCTAGTCAAACTAGGTATAAAATAACAGTCGCCTAATGTAAGTACATGCCCTGAGGGCAGATTCAAAACATAGGTGCCTATTGCCAAAACAGCGACTCTCGTCCCATTTCCGACTCGCATGTCGATCTCCCCTGAAGCCAATCTCCTACTAATCTACAGATCTTGCACATCAGTAAATATGTGGGTACCACATCCAGTATCAAAAATCCAATTTTTAAAACTAGTAGTAGACATGTTTATTTCAATAACAAACATACCTGAAGTCAGAACCTTGCCCGCCTTCACTTCCTTCAAGTCCGCCTTGAACTTACGGCAGTCATGCTTCCAGTGACCCCGTTTGCCATAGTGTAGGCAGATGTTTTGGGATTTGTTCTTTGTCTTCCCATAAGACTGTGATGATTGAGCCTTACCCTTCTTCTTCTTATTCTTCTTCTTCGGCCAAGCCTTGGCCTTCTTGGATGTTGAAGTAAGATGCGCCTCACGCTTCTTGCCTTTCAGAAGCTCTAGCTCTGCCTTTTTCAGCATAGCCATTAACTCTCCAAGAGTTTTCTCTCGGTGCATCATATTATAGTTCATGATGAACCCACCCCAACAGCCGGGCAGAGACTGTAAGATCAAATCTATGGAAGTCTCGGCCTCAAAGGTAATGCCCAGCTGACCCAGCTGTTCGATGTCAGTAATCATCTACGACACATAGTGTTCGACAGATGTACCCTCTGACATACGAGAGTGAAAAAGCTTCTTCTGCAGCTCATACTTCTGAGATCTAAGATTAGATCTATGAAGATCCTTTAACTTCAACATCATTGCATAAGAATCAAATCCCTTGTTCTGACGATGAAACTGGGGAGTCATTACAGCAAGCATAACAGATTGAGCAGTAAAGTTATCATCGTGGTGAGTCTTCCAAAGCTTATTCTCTACTGGCCGCTCAAGTCCGGGCTCAGGCCCGAGAGGTCTCTTTATCACGTAGAGTAATTTCTCAGCTCCCAGGACTATTCTGAGGTTCATTTCCCAGTCTGGAAAATTTACGCCCTTAAAGACATTCTCACCCATGATTATGTCCCTAACGCTTATCTATCCAGCCATTTTGATTACAAATGGAGTAGTATTAAATACAGTCTAACTGTTCAAAGAAAACAATAAATGAATAATATTAGGGTTGGGTTCCTAGAACATGCCAAGGATCTTCAAATATGAAATTGATGTGAATACTCAAAGAAGTTGCGGAAAAACTTACATTGATCGGTTTGCTTGGATGTAGAGATTTCAAAACTTTTGTGTTTGAGAAGAGCTCCAAGCCTTTCCTTTGTGTTCCAAACTCTAGGATTTGTTTCCCTAACACCTTGGTTGACTCCTTGTATGTGCTAGCAAGAAGAAATTTTGAAGCAAAATTTCTAAGAAAGGAAGAGATACATTCGGCAATTGGGAGGAGAGAGAAAAATAAGTATTTTTTGTGTTGTGTTTGATTTTCAAAAAATCAATTACCAAATACCAAATCTCAAAGTTGGTATTAGTCATTCAAAAGGAAATAAAATAATGCAAAGTGTGTTGAAATTGTTTAGAGTGTTGAATGAGCAATCTAATGCTTACACTCCAATTTAACCACTTCCATCACAAGGTAATATGACCAATATATATTTTATTGGAAAAGGTCTAAGAGTCAATTAATCACTAAGTCGTTACGAATGTTTCATCATATTTATTGATGATTATTCAAGATATGTTCATGTTTACCTAATACATCATAAATCATGTACCTTTGACAAGTTCAAAGATTATCGTACTAAGGTTGTGAATCGATTAGGTAAAGCCACCAAAATTCTACGATCAGATCATGGAGGAGAATAGCTCGACAATGAATTCGATTAGTTCTCAGTTTAGGATGGGATAATATCCCAACTAATAGCACCTAGAACATCACAATATAATGATATTGCAGAAATGAGAAATCAAACCCTACTACATATGATGAGATCAATGTTTATTGACAATTCATTACCTAGTTATTTTAATGGTATACATCACAAATATCAATGTATATCCTTGATGTAGTTCCATCTAAGTCTATTTCTAAGACACCATTAGAGTTGTAGAGCGGTCGCAAAGCTAGTTTATAATATTTCCGCATATGGAGGTGTCTAGTGTAGGAAACACATTTCCTTATGCGTAGCGGAAATGGTTTAGGCACCGGGATCGACCTTGAAAAATTTATTGCCTACTCCCTTTAAGAGAACCCCATTCCACCATCTCTTGGTGATTGGATTTGCTCCTTGTTGTGAATAAGTTTCCTTGAGATCTGATGGTAGGATCAACCACCCGATCTTCTGAACTATGTCTCAAAACCAAAAAACGGAAGCTTGGGATTCAATCAAAAAGTGTAATCTCTAAACTATTGGGGCATTACGTATCGCCGTCCCCAAAGCATGCCACTATATGTCCCTGAACTAGGGTCTGGGGCGTTATGTATCGCCGTCCCCTAGCTCTGAAATCTAGTGGTCTTGGGGCGTTACGTATCATCGTCCCCCAAGCCACAAATCTAGAGCCGGGGTACAGATCTATGCTACCCTCCTTAATCTGAATCTGGGATCTAGGGGCATCTGTCATCCCTAGTCCTGAATTGCATCTGCACATGATATCTGAGTCCGTCAATTCCATATCTGAATCAAGTTATATACTGAGGTGGGTTTTTCCCATATGCCTCGAAATCATAAAATCATCACTTTTCTAAATCATTTCTCAAATCATTCTTCATCCAAATATATTTGAAAGTAAACTCGTCTAATGCCCTAAATATGGAAAATTAAGTCTGGTATTTTAAAATAATATAATGAAAAATATCAACTTAATGAAAAAGTATCCACTCACTGATTTTGGAGTCCAGCGGACATTACTTTACTTTGCCGAAGGAATTGTGGATTCTATGATGACTTTTAAATTATAACTTTGATTAGAAAATGGACTAAGGAATATATTATGGAATTCGGTTAAGTTTATCTATTCAAGTATTTGCTATCACTTCAAGGCGTATCATACTTATATTATGATGTAATGTATGTATGCGAGCTGATAAGAGTGTTGGACAATTATGACCCATATTCCATATGGTTAAATCAGATTAATAAGATATGAGACAGTATTAATCCACAAACGGTTTAATCATTAAATATCCATATTCGTAGTATTATCAAGACTGGACATTAATAATGTGGGATAGACTAGTATTACATTTGTGCGCGTTATGGAAGCTTAACAGTATAGTTCTCATATATTTATGTATTGGATACTTATGCAAGTGTAATAAGAGGTTCTGTTAGCCGTTGGACCGGGAACAGTTCGCTCTGGATAGACCCACTCAGAATCCCATTGATAGTATGACTATGTGTCTATGGGAATCCGAATCAGGGTAGGTGTATGTGATCTTTAACCTGAGACTTATGTCGCTATTACTTGGGACAATCAATTTACTTCAGTATTGGTCGTCTGGAGCTTTAATAGGTTCTGTGTACGCCTGTATTGGGTTTATTGAGAATCGTAGTGTATTTGATGTGATGTCAAGATGAGAGTATCACTTCAGTCATATGGAGATGATGGTCACACATGATACGGAACTAGTACTCTTAAAGTTACAACTATCGGGATAGTATGACTAGGTCATGACTTCCCGATTACAGAGATTAGTTACTCAGGATCTGATATATGCTTCGTACGGGGAAGACACAGAGCCAGCCCTAGGCCTAGCATGTGACTTCTGATACTGGATCGTTTACGTATTACATAATCTTAGTATTACTACGTCTGATACAAATGATATTCCTCGAATAATATTTCTGGAGAATTGGGTAGGCACGACGCTTTGCTAGAAGCCAACCATGTCTTGTAAATCGGTGAGAACATGGTACGAGGTACGCATGTGTTCGGATAGCCCGATAACCGTATTTACTGCCAACATATCCAGGAATCTCTGGGGTCGCTTCCCAAAGATTCACCAATGACATTTTACTCAGACATAATTAATTTAGGATTAATTATGAGAGAGAAAATTAATCTGGGATTAATTGCGGCAAGAATTAATATGGGATTAACTTCAAATAGAAGAGAGAACGCGATTAATTTAGAATTAATCGATAAAATAAATTTAATAGTTAAATTGGATTTTTCTATTTTATTTATTTATTTGTGGCTAAAATAATATATTGGATATATTAATTGAAATCAGATTTCAATACGAAATTAAAATTGGATTTTAATTCGGGCGAACGAATTAATTTAGAATTAATTCGAAAGCGACTATCGTAATAATTTTACGAGGCATAATTATTAAATTAAATGGATTTAATTATGGCGTGATGGTAAATTCGTTTAATCGAAATTAAAAAAAAACTGATAAAATTGATCGTGACTTTCCGCGTGTCTTTTTATGTTTTGGGAGCACAAAATATTTTTGACTTTGGTGGGACCAAGTCAAGTTGTGTTGTAGAAGCCAACTCAAATTTTGAATTTAAAATTTGGTGGGACCACATGACTTACATCAAAGGTCAAAACTTTATGGAAGTAGTTGGCTTAACTTATTAAATTCTTTTTTAACACAACAACCACCAAGTCTTGAATTTTTACACACACACACACTCTTTCTTTCTCTCATTGCTTGGCCGAATACTTCTCTCCTTGGTAATGAAATTTTGCTTCAAATTTTCAACATAGCTAGCACTTGGAGGAGTCAATTTAGGTGATAGGGAAACTCACCCAAGGAATTAACAACATAAATAACAAGCTTGGAGCTTCATCCAAAAAGAAAATTTCGTAATTTCTCCAAATAACAATGTAAGTGATTCCGCCACTTTTCTTGTTATCTTCACACATATAATCATGTTTAGGATCTTGTTGCATGACTTAGAGACTAACAATGGTATCAGAGCCTTGCTAAATATGATTTTTAAAACTAGGGTTCATAAACTTTAATTAGGAATTTTTGCTTGGAGCATGAAAATTCAAAATCGAGTTGTTGGTTGATGTTAGATGATGATAACTTGGAGTTGTGTATTGTTGGATTGTTGAAAAATTGATTGGATCAAATTTCCCTAATTTCCCTAAGTTGGCCGAAACTTACCCTAGTATAACTCATGGTGATTTTTAAATTTTGACACTTGGATGTGTTAATGACATGATATATATGTTGAATGTTGATTTAATTGGATTGGAATCAAATTGGATATTAATTTCTTGTCATTGCCGTGAGTTAGCATGCTTGTTGGAGACTTGATTTTGCTTCAATTTGTGTTGGACATGAATTGGAATGATAAGCAAGATTAATTAGATTAATTAATATTTTGGAAATGTTAGATTAATTAATAGTTATGTTAATTACACTTAAAATGGATTAATGTAATATTTGGAATATTGCATTAATGTAAATTAGTGCCTAATATATTAAATGGGCTAATTTGGTTATATTTGGATTAATGGGCTTAGTTGGGCCAAGTTTGGTTGTCGACAATTGGGTTGGATCCAATTGGGCCTAAATTATTTCCATAAAAGTCCAAAATATGACTTTTGTGCCTTTAATAATCTAATTGGGCCTAATGGACCAAAATTAATTTATGGCATAGGGTGATTCCTAAATGGGCCAAGGCATTATGGGCTTGATCCATAATGGCCAAAAGTCCATGCCTAAAGAATTAATTAAAGCCCATTGGACCTAATAGAATTGGCATTGGATGCTAAATAGGCCTTTGAGACCATTTGGATTGGATTTGGAATCCAAGTCTAAAAGGGCATTATTATAATAGAATAAGTGTAATAGTTTAATTTGGAATTAAATTTGAATTATTATTGAATACAATTTAAATTTAATTTAATATTGTAGTTCGATATAATTCAAGAATACTTACTTTGAGTATTTATTCTTAAATGAGTTGGACTCTCTCAAATTAAATCGTTGTATGAACATTGGATGGTAATTAATTAAAGAATTAATTAATTGGATTACATTGATTGAAAACATGCTATTTGTGAATGCTTGGATGTATTTGTTTGAATAATGCATATCGGATGGATATTAGATGGGTGGGGGCAATTTTGAAAATTGTTGTAAATATTGTATTTATTTGAAATTGGACATGCTTGTCCAGCCTATCACCTCTTATTCTCATTGTATTTCTCTTCTCACCAATTCCCCTCAATGTAAATGAGGTTTCTTATAGTGTTATGTAATTGGGTAAATAGAAGAATGTAAAGTGCTAGCGGGAAAGATTTGTTCTAGGAAAAAAATGTATATGAATATCCATCCGCATATCATTATTATATTTATCGTGCCTTATTGTGCTTTTAGAAAGCATGTTTAAGGGTGTATGATGAGACCTAATCAAAGATAATAAGTTGGTTTCCAAATTACGAAAACGCCTTCGCATTTAATATTAAACATTTCTTTCCATTGAGTGGTTCTCTCTCAAGATCCAAGATTGGCTTTGATTTGTTGGCCAAAGTCAAGATCATGGTCTATCACGGATGTGTTTGAACCATGAAATCCTTTTTAATATCGCATGTCTTGGGCATTTGTGACTTGTTGGCCAAAGTCAAGGTCACTTTTGTTCATCGAAGTGGATTACGAAGCTTTCCCACTGTCAATGGGTCGCGCTTAACTGGAATCATTAAGCTTGTTGAGCCAAAGCCAAGGCTTAGTTGATTTAGAGGAAATAGGTTAGGAAATATATTAGATAAATGTTTCGGACTTGGATGTCCACCTACCGGATCTAGGAATTGGATGGGAACAAATTGATCTTAGAGATCTACCTAGTTAAATTTTATACAGCTTGTTGGCCAAAGTCAAGGTTGTATATTATTTAACGGGATCCTAGCCAACTAGGAAATAAGTTTTCCTGAGTACTCAACAGAGGGTTAGAGGCTCGCCGAAAATTAGTGGGAGGCAAATATTAAATTTGAAATTTCGTTTAATACCCGCTAATATGCGCACTCTATTATTATAATTTCTCGTTATTATATATATAATAGTTGGACTAATTGTTGGACAATTATGACCCATAGCATCACTATTTGTAAAAGACATTGCGGTTTTTGTACAAATTAACTATGAGACAAAGGAAATTGCCATTTTATCATTTTGTAATTAGATTACTTGAATATATAAATGATAAAAGTACTTATGATTAGTTCCAGAATAATAAGATATGAGACAATATCAATCCACGAAAGGTTTAATCATTAAATATCCCTAGTCGTAGTATTATCGAGACTGGACATCGATAATGCGGAATAGGCTAGTATTACACTTGTGCGCGTTATGGAAGCTTAACGGCATAGTTCTCATATATTTGGGTATTGGATACTTATGCAAGTGTAATAAGAGGTTTTGTTTACCGATGGTACGGGAACAGCTTCGCTCTGGATAGACCCCTCGGAATCTCATTGGTAGTATGACTATGTGTCTATGGGGATCCGAATCAGGGTAGGTGTATTTGGTCTTAACCTGAGACTTGCATCGCTAATACTTGCGACAATCAATACGCTTTGGTTTGTTGGACAAAATGACCCATAGCGTCACTATTTGCACAGATCATTGTGTTGTTGTAGCAAATTAACTATGTGACAAAGAAATTGCACTCTCATCATTTGTGATTAGATCACCAGATATATAAATGAAGAGAGGTCCCTATGATTAGTACCTGGACTGAGAATGATATGAGACAGTATCAGTCCCCGAAGGTTTAATCATTGAATATCCCTAGCCGTAGTATTATCGAGACTGGACATCGATAATGCGGAATAGGCTAGTATTGCACTTGTGCGTTTGTGAGGGCACAACGGCATAGTTCATATATATAAGTATTGGATACTTATGCAAGTGCGATAGGAGGTCGTGTTTCACCGATGGTACGGGAAACAGCTTCGCTCTGGATAGACCCCTCGGAATCCCATTGGTATTATGACTATGTGTCTATGGGAGGCCGAAATCGAGGTAGGTGTGTATAGTCTTAACCTGAGACTTGCATCGCTAATACTTACGATAATCGATAAACTTTGGTCTTGGTGGTAGGGGGCTTTAACCGGTTCTGTGTACACCACTTCTGGGTTTATCAGAGAGTCGTAGTGTATTGGGTGTGATGTCAAGATGGAAGTATCACTTCAGTCATTTGGAGATGATGTCACGCAGGATACGGTACTAGTGCTCTTGAGTGTTGCGCAACCAATCGGGATATTGTGACCAGGTCATGTATATCCGATTATAGAGACTATGTTACCAGACATCCGACATGTGTTTCGGACGGGGCAGACACTTATCCAGCCCCAGCCCTAGCACGTGATTATCCGATACTGGGCCGATATACACAATACTACGGTATACTACGCTTGATACAGATCTTAATATTCTTATGAGAATATATCCGGAGAATTGGGAAGACTTGGTGCTTTGCTAGGAGTCGACCTTGTCTCGTAAATCGGTAGAACGTAGTACTTGGTACGTACGTGATTCGGGTACACCGACGACCGTATTTACTGCCAACATATCCGGGGATCTCATGGGTCGCTTCCCAAAGATTCACCGATGACGTATGACTCGCACTTATATTAATCTGGGATTAATATGATGAGAGAGAGAATTAATCTGGGATTAATTTCGGAGACATTTTATCTAGGATAAAATATCAATTGAAGAGAGAGAAACATTGATTTGGAATTAATCGAGGAATTAATATATTTGATATATTAAACGAAATTAGATTTCGACGCGGAATAAAATTAGATTTTAATTCGGGCGAGCGAATTAATTTAGAATTAATTCGTTAGCGACGTGAATAATAATTCCGCTGGGCGTAATTATTTAATTCTCGTCGCGACGGAAATTAGTTAATTCGGAATTAGCGAATTTGGGCCCGAAAGTGTTTGCGGACACATTCGTATTTTGAAACGGGTGGAATCCGCAAATCACATCGCGATATCTCATTACTTGACACGAATAGATGATGGATGTATCTAGTCACCTTTGAGGGATGATACATTGTCCCTATTCTCAAAGAGAGGTAATGATGGCATATAATGAATTTTAAAAAAGGTGATGTGTGTGGTTGGGAAAGATAACCCAAATGTGTTTGAAATGAAATTGCTTTTCATTTCATGTGTATTTGATACACTTTAATAACACAAAATACGTACACACACAACTCTTGACTTTCCCTCCTCTCTCTCCTCTTCTTCTTCTCCCCTCTCTCACGACATTTTCTGGTTTGCAAAGGCAGTGAACTGCCGAACAAGATAAAAGAAAATGGAGGGAAGCAAGTGTGTTTTGTGGCAAAAACAAGAGTGCTAGCACACTCCGGGTTCAATGCGAAGGTGATAAGGGAAGTATACCCATGGGCAAGGAACGTTTTGATGAAGCTTGGAGCTCGTTTTTCTTGATCAAAATGGAGCAAAACAGAAGCACAAAACCGAATCTGCAGTGAGCTGTGACAGTGGACTGCCTTGAGTAGTGCAGTGGCAGTTCAGTTCGTTTTTGTTGCCAAATCGCATCTCCACCGCTCGATGTAAGTATTCCGCACTTAAATCGTTGTATTCGCTTATGATTCATGCTTGAGTTTTGATCTTGGGACCTCTAGAAACTCCAACAATGGTATCAGAGCTTGGGTTAAAAGCATGAAAAATGTTAGGGCTAAAATTTGGGCAAACTTGAATTTGAGCATGATAAATGAAATTGGATGGATTTGTATGCTTAATTGTGTTTGTATTGAAGATTGATTATGTCAATTTGAAGAAAATATGATTGGATCAATTTTTCCCCAAATTGCTACCTTGGCCGAAAATGATATTGATTTTATGTCTTGGGATTTTTGATTTTTGACAATTGGAAGTGTTGGAAATCATTCGGGATGATGATTTAACGTCAATTGCGGAATCAATTGGATTGAATTCGATTTGGACGAAAAAATCCCCAAATTGCCAAGTATGTCATGAAACTTTAAATTGGGTAAAATTGATTTGAGCATGCAATTATGAAATTGGATGATTAAGTATGCTTAATACATGTTTAATTGATGATTGGTTGGATCAATTTGGTTAAATATTGTTTGGAACAAATTTCCCCAATTTTGAAAGTATGTCATGAAACTTGAAATTGGATAAAATTGATTTGAGCATGCAATTATGAAATTGGATGATTAAGTATGCTTGAATGTATTTTAATTGATGATTGGTTGGATCAATTTGATCAAATTTGGTTTGGAACAAATTTGCCCAAAATCTTATCTTGGCCGAGAGTTGAGAGTTATGCCCCTTTGTGTTCTTGGTGAATTTTGATTTTTTGAAACATTGGATGTGTTGAAAATCATTAGGGTATATTGATTTAATGTCGAATTGGTTTTAATTGGATTGAAACAAATCGGACATGTAATTAACCTCATTGCCAAGAATAAAGTAAAGCATGTAATGGGTTTGATTTTAATCTTAATGTGTTGGACATGTGATGATGAAATTGAGTATGATTAATTGGACTAATTTAGTGTTTTGGAAATGTTGATTTAGTTGATTAATCATGTAATGCACTTTAAGTAATTAAATTGTTAAATTGGATTTATGTAATTTAATTATTTGAGGCCTTAAATTGGATTTGGGCTTCTAATGTTGTAATTGGGCCTATTGGGCTTGATTTTATCAAGTTGGGTTTGGGGCAAATGGATTGGATCCAATTGGGCCCAAAACCTTAACCATAAAGCCCAAATGCAACTAATGGACCTTTGTAATTTAATTGGGCCTAATGGGCCAAAATTAATTTAAAGGCTTATGGGGTAAATCCCGGATTGGACTTTGGTTGCGGGTTTGACCCGAGTTGACCAAAAGACCACGCCTTAAGAAATTAATAAAAGCCCATTAGACTTTAATTAAATTAATATTGGATATTAATCGGGCTTTGAGACCCGTAGCGATTAAATTTGGAATTAAGTCGAAAAAGGTTTATTAATAAAGTGTGATATTTAAGTTGGAATTAAATAGTGAATTAGAATTAAATACAAATTGAATTGGATTTAATTGTGTAGTTTAATTTAATTCGGGAATTCGTACTTTAAGTACTTATCCGCAAAAACGAGTTTGACTCGAACAAAATCAAATCGTTGTTTGAACATTGGATGATCACATAATTATCAGATTAATTAATTGATTAGATTGATTGATAGCATGCTTATATGAGTGAATACATGGTTGTGATGCATGAATAATGTATATCGGATGGATATTAGATGGGTGGGGCGATTTTAGAAAATTGTAATAAATTTGATTTATTAAATTGGACCTGCGTGTCCAGCCTTATCCCTATTCTTTGTATTCTCTTCTCACCTATTCCCCTCCATGTAAAGAGGTTTCTTTAGAAGTGTAGTGTGTAACGGGTAGAAGTAATACAAGTGCTAGCGGGAGAGAGAAAGTGAGAGATTTGATCTAGGATCAATGTAAAATATCCATCCGCATATCATTATTATTTATTTCATACTCGCTTTATTATGTGTTTAGAATGCATGCTTAAGGGTGTATGATGATGAGACCTTAACAAAGATAATTAAATTGGTAGCCAATTTGCACGCGAAAAACCCTCGTTAAATATCATGCGTTTTTCCTTCCATTGAGTGATTCTTACTCAAGATCCGAGATTGGCAGGGGTTGTTGGCCAAAGTCAAGCCCTTGTCCATCAAAGATGTGTTTTAATCACGCGAGGCTTTGTTCCATATCGGTGTCGTGTCCAAGTTGTGGTTTGTTGGCCAAAGTCAAGACCACTTCTTGTCCATTGACATTGATTACGAAGCTTCCATGTCAATGGGTCCGCGCTTGACTGGGATCATTAGGTTTGTTGTGCCAAAGCCAAGGCCTAGTTGATTCAGAGGAAAAAGGTTAGGGTATACATTCGATGTATAGGCATATATAAGATATATGTTTGGGACTTGGATGTCCACCTACTGGATCTAGGAGTTGGATGAGATCCAATTGATCTTCGAGATCTACCTAGTTAATTATCATACAATTTGTTGGCCAAAGTCAAGATTGTGTGATATTTAACGGGATCCTAACCCACTAGGAAACACGGTTTCCCGAGAGTACTCGACAGAGGGTTAGAGGCTCGACGAAAAATAGTGGGAGGCAAGTATTGAATTGCAACATTCGTTCGAATACTCGCTAAACACGCTCATTTTATTTTATTTCGTCATTAGATTAAATGTTAGTTAGACTAATATTTAAATTGTTGTTTTTTAATAAACAGTTGGACTGTATTATATATAATTGGATTATATTAATCAATATATTTGAATTAATTAATTTCAGTTTACAGTTGATTTTATAATTGGATTATAGTAATCAATGTAATTGAGGTTAATTAATTTGGATTATATTTGATTATATAGTTGGACTATTATAATCATTATAATATATAAAGTACCACAAATCGTTGATTAAATAGTTGGACTATTGTAATCAAGATAAAATTGAAAAGTTGGATATTTAAAATATAATCTAGGATTAAAATATTTTAAATGATTTAATTTTCAAATTGGGAATAAATAATAGGTTATTTTATTTGATAAAATAACTTATTATACGTTACGCCCAAAATTAAGCAAATAGTAGAGCATAAAATCTTTGGAAGATTTATGTGATGATGACTTTAATGCTTAATTAATATACTTATCATAAATCTATCTTAGATTTAAAAGTATTAAAATTGCAATTAATAATTCTTGGAGAATTAATTGACTATTCTAGAGAAGATAAAGTCAAAGTTTGCAATTGGGCATGTAGCACAAGGTGCACATCGTTTCGATATTCCGAAACCGGCTTGGCCAAAGGTTTGTGAAATATTGAAAAAGGATAATTGACATATCCCATAGTGACTACCATTTGGATATGGAAGACACGAAGGAATTAAAGAAAGGGCGTGGCTCTAACTTTAAATATATTTGTCTTAGTTATGTTCACAGCTAGTATTGAAATCAGATTTTAAATACTTAGTGTGGTACATAAAATATATGTATTGATATTCAGAATCTGCTTTGAGCAGGATACTGACTTCAAGCTGAGATTCCTCTGCGAATCGGAAACGGGACGAAAGTCGCTGTTTCGACCGTAGATACCTAAGTTTAGGAACTAACCTGGGGTGTGTACTTAAATTAGGAACTGTTATAATGTAACTAGTTTGACTAGAGACATTATCTCTTTATCAGTGTGTTTAACCCACTGCGGGTGAACCTTTATATTCTAAAACACTAAAGTGTTTTATTATATAAAGATGATACTGAGATAAATACATTAGATGTATAATAACAGAATTTATATTTTGAATATAATAAAATCTCAAACATATAAATGACAAATAAATAGCTCAAATTGATTTGATCAATAGAGACTTATTTATGGCATTGTTGTCTAGGACACAATTAAACGAGACATGTCAGTTAGACGGTGTGTCCGAACAAAAACCAAGTTTTGTTGGACATGATTAGGTTTTTGCGAGTCGCTCTGAGCTACTGTTTCCTTCAACAGGATATGTATTAACAGTGCAAAACTTATTTAGAATAAGGTTCCATGTAAATCTGTTTGACAGATATCGTATAGGATATGAACGGGAAAGAAACTGGGTTTCTCATTCCTAACAATTTGGGTATGCCAGGCATAAAGTTTGGATGATACCAAACTAAGAACCCAAATTGGATTAGTGCCAATATGGTTATCCTAAGGGAAACATAAGTATAGTACTTATAAATCCCACATGAGAACAATGTGATTGTTGCTCACCATGCGGTTTTCCTGAGAGGAATACCGATATGCAGTGGTCAGTGGGAGGATAGTGATACTCGATGAAAATTGAAGTAATAGTAATACTATTCAAGCACGAAGTCCGTAATGGAACACAAATAGTTCATCTATGATGAATCTATACCATTAATCTTCAAATACACAAGAAACCGCGTAGATCAGAGAGAGTCAGAAAACAACCTGGGGTATGGGTTTCTGATCTCACCTCATAAAGATTTTAATCTTTTAAGGTACACCACTGATTACGTATGAGGTAGTGATACACGGTATCGACTCCCTATTATGGCAAAGTGCCATGAATCGAAAATGGATTCCATGTTTAACAACTATTTTGGATACTAGTTGTTGTACCACAAGGCATTGTGCCTATGGTACATTAAACGTCTTCAAGGAAGACATACATAGAAGGCAACATACCAACGTACAAAGCTGGGCTTTTGACGGAAAGGTATCGTTATCAACATTGTGTTAATAACGGTTCAACCTTTTACCTGTTGCCATGGTAAATCCATTTTGAAGATGCTTGTTGATAACTGTATATTTCATTTATGAAATATGTCAGTTACAGATCAAAATCGCTTTCCTGAAAAGGAAACCTTTTGGAGAATGTTTATAACATTCTGACGATTTTGTATAACCGACAAACAAGGTTTACCGGTTATTCGATCCATGTTTGGATTGAAGCAAGCATGAGGTTCTTGGAACTGACGTTTTGATATAATCATAATGGTTTATGATTTGACTCAAAACGACGAAGTAATTCTTGTGTATATAAGGAGGGGTTAGTGGGAGAGGCACTGACGATGAAATTCCCATAAAACAATCGGTGAAAGCTTGGCTTTCGTAAGAAATTCTCCGTAGAATTCTGGGGAGTAACAACCTTTATTCAAGGAATAAAGATCTACTGGGCTAGATTTGGAGTTGTAACACTCTCTGAGAAATTGTACATTTAAAATGTACTTGTATTGGTGTCTCATACGCTTGAGCATATGGAGTCACAATCGGGTCAATCCAAGTGATAGTCACTGGATTGAAGATTAAGAACATCTGTTAGTATCTGAGAAACTAAAGATGTTGTCTTAAACTATGGAGATGGAGAACTTGAAGTGACTGGGATCACTGCTGCAAGTTTCCAAACCGGTAAATACTGCGGTACTATAAAGTTTGAACACTGGGACAGTGAGCTGGAAATCTTCCGAGCAAGATAACTGTTGCCAAATTAACAACAAATGCGGATTATTGCTGCAGCTGAGGCAGCAATAGAAGCCATTTGGATCGATAATAAATCTAATTAGATTAGATATAGTTCTGTTAGCAGCTGAGCTAGGCGTCAGCACAGGCTAAAGAATTAAAGGTCTCATCGACGATCCAGATATATACTTCTATATCATCTGATTCGTTCGGATCATACATCGTGGCGATGTGATGATCGTGTAAATCGCGTCAGACGATAATTAAGCAAATCCGCTGACGAAAACCTTTCCTCAGCAATTTGAGCGAACCGTACATAGTTCAGGTGTAGGACACTTGAGTGACTCGCTACGTGCCAAGTGGGAGATTGTTGGACAAAATGACCCATAGCGTCACTATTTGCACAGATCATTGTGTTGTTGTAGCAAATTAACTATGTGACAAAGAAATTGCACTCTCATCATTTGTGATTAGATCACCATAGATATATAAATGAAGAGAGGTCCCTATGATTAGTACCTGGACTGAGAATGATATGAGACAGTATCAGTCCCCGAAGGTTTAATCATTGAATATCCCTAGCCGTAGTATTATCGAGACTGGACATCGATAATGCGGAATAGGCTAGTATTGCACTTGTGCGCGTTGTGAGGGCACAACGGCATAGTTCTCATATATATAAGTATTGGATACTTATGCAAGTGCGATAGGAGGTCGTTTTTCACCGATGGTACGGGAAACAGCTTCGCTCTGGATAGACCCCTCGGAATCCCATTGGTATTATGACTATGTGTCTATGGGAGGCCGAAATCGAGGTAGGTGTGTATAGTCTTAACCTGAGACTTGCATCGCTAATACTTACGATAATCGATAAACTTTGGTCTTGGTGGTAGGGGGCTTTAACCGGTTCTGTGTACACCACTTCTGGGTTTATCAGAGAGTCGTAGTGTATTGGGTGTGATGTCAAGATGGAAGTATCACTTCAGTCATTTGGAGATGATGTCACGCAGGATACGGTACTAGTGCTCTTGAGTGTTGCGCAACCAATCGGGATATTGTGACCAGGTCATGTATATCCGATTATAGAGACTATGTTACCAGACATCCGACATGTGTTTCGGACGGGGCAGACACTTATCCAGCCCCAGCCCTAGCACGTGATTATCCGATACTGGGCCGATATACACAATACTACGGTATACTACGCTTGATACAGATCTTAATATTCTTATGAGAATATATCCGGAGAATTGGGAAGACTTGGTGCTTTGCTAGGAGTCGACCTTGTCTCGTAAATCGGTAGAACGTAGTACTTGGTACGTACGTGATTCGGGTACACCGACGACCGTATTTACTGCCAACATATCCGGGGATCTCATGGGTCGCTTCCCAAAGATTCACCGATGACGTATGACTCGCACTTATATTAATCTGGGATTAATATGATGAGAGAGAGAATTAATCTGGGATTAATTTCGGAGACATTTTATCTAGGATAATATCAATTGAAGAGAGAGAAACATTGATTTGGAATTAATCGAGGAGGAATTAATATATTTGATATATATAAACGAAATTAGATTTCGACGCGGAATAAAATTAGATTTTAATTCGGGCGAGCGAATTAATTTAGAATTAATTCGTTAGCGACGTGAATAATAATTCCGCTGGGCGTAATTATTTAATTCTCGTCGCGACGGAAATTAGTTAATTCGGAATTAGCGAATTTGGGCCCGAAAGTGTTTGCGGACACATTCGTATTTTGAAACGGGTGGAATCCGCAAATCACATCGCGATATCTCATTACTTGACACGAAAGATGATGGATGTATCTAGTCACTTTGAGGGATGATACATTGTCCCTATTCTCAAAGAGAGTAATGATGGAATTAATGAATTTTATAAAAAGGTGATGTGTGTGGTTGGGAAAGATAACCCAAATGTGTTTGAAATGAAATTGCTTTTCATTTCATGGTATTGATACACTTTAACACACAAAATACGTACACAAACAACTTCTTGACTTCCCTCCTCTCTCTACTCTTCTTCTTCTCCCCTCTCTCACGACATTTTCTGGTTTTGCAAAAGGCAGTGAACTGCCGAACAAGATAAAAGAAAATGAGGGAAGGGAAGCAAGTGTGTTTTGTGGCAAAACAAGAGTGCTAGCACACTCCGGGTTCAATGCGAGGTGATAAGGGAAGTATACCCATGGGCAAGGAACGTTTTGATGAAGCTTGGAGCTCGTTTTTCTTGATCAAAATGGAGCAAAACAGAAGCACAAAACCGAATCTGCAGTGTGCTGTGACAGTGATGAACGCCACGTGGTGAGCAGTTGCATGTGGGCAGTGAGTTCGTTTTTGTTGCCAAATCGCATCTCCACACGCTCGAGTAAGTATTCCGCACTTAATCGTTGTATTCGCTTTTGATTCATGCTTGAGTTTTGTCTTGGACCTCTAGAAACTCAACATGGTTTTGGTGTCCGGGGCTTTAAAGGTTCTGTGTATGCCTTTTGGTGTTGGTTTCTATTATATAGGTCCCAAACAAAGATTAACATATGAAATACTAAAATGAATATATATAAAAGACTTGAAGCATGGCGGAATCATACTTACAAAGTTATGTGATGAAGAAGATGAACAAAACCTTTGATCTCAAGCTCCAAGTTGGTTGGTTGGTTTCGGCCAAGAGGAGGAAGAAGACTCCAAGCTCCAAGCTCTTGTATTCCAAGCTCTTTGATGGTTTCCCTATCACCTCTTTTGATCCCTTGCTTGTGCTAGCAAAAATGGAGAATGGAAGATCAAATCTTCCTTTGCCCTCAATGGTGGTGAAGTTTCGGCAATTTGAGAGAGAAGAGAGAGTTTTGATTAATTAATTTTTGTATTACCAAAAATCAATTTATATTTATGTTATAATTTATTAAATTAATAATAAATCTATGACATAATCCATGCAATGGCTTAGAGTGTCAAACACTCAAACTCCATGCAAAGCCTTTGAGTGAAATGCACACTATCACCATGCAATGCCTTAGAGTGTTTTGTACACTATTAACATGCAATGCCATATCAATGACAAGTGTCATGTGGGCCCCACACGTTTCCCAATGAAAGTGGGCCCACGTCCACTCACGCGTTCGGGTTCGATATTTCCGAAATACCGAGCTAGCGTCGCGACGTTAATTAAATCGAATTTAAATAAATAATCGCTCCTAGCGAAATTATTATTTACGTCGCTTACGAATTAATTCTAAATTAACTCGTATGCCCGAATTAAAATCTAATTTTAATTTCGCGTCGAAATCGAATTTCGATTATTATATCGAATATAATAATTATATCGATTAATTCCAAATTAATCGTTCTCTCTCTCTAAATAAGGCACTTTATCCGAGATAAAGTTTCTCCGCAATTAATCCAAGATTAATTAAGTTCGAATCAAATATCATAGGTGAATCTTCAGGAAGCGACCCAAGAGATCTCCGGATATTTTGGCAGAGTAAATACGGTCGTCGGATAATCCGAACACGTACGTACCTCGTACTACGTCTTTACCGATTCACAAGACAAGGTTGGCTTCTAGCAAAGCGCCATGCCTACCCAATTCTCCAGAAATATTCTAATAGGAATATAAGATCTGTATCAGGCGTAGTATATACCGTAGTATTGCGTAAATCGATCCAGTATCGGATGATCACATGCTAGGCCTGGGGCTGGAGATGTGTCTGCCCCGTACGAAACATATATCGGACATCAAGCAGCTAGTCTCTTTAAATCAGACAATCCTGACCTAGTCATATTGTCCCGACGGTTGCAACCTTTTATAGAGTACTAGTTCTGTGCCCTGCGTGATCATCGCCTCCATATGTCTGAAGCGATACTTCCATCTTGACATCACATCCAGCACACTACGATTCTCGATAAACCCAGAAGAGGTGTACACAGAACCGGTTAGGGTCCCCAACCACCAAAACCAAAGTTTACCGATTGTCGCAAGTACTAGCGATGTAAGTCTCAGGTTAAGACCATATACACCTACCCTGATGCGGCCTCCCATAGACACGCAGACATACTACCAATGGGATTCCGCGGGGTCTATCCAGAGCGAAGCTGTTTTCCGTACCATCGGTAAAACACAACCTCCTATTGCACTTGCATAAGTATCCAATACTTAAATATATGAGAACTATGCGTTGTGCCCTCACAACGTGCACAAGCGCAATACTAGTCTATTCCGCATTATCGATGTCCGATCTCGATAATACTCCGACTAGGGATATTTAATGATTAACCTTTTATAGATTGATACTGTCTCATATCATCTCAATCCAGTATAATCATATGGACTTTCGCCATTTATTAGTCAAAGTAAATAATATTACAAAACGGCAAAAGGCAATTTCATTATCACATAGTTAATTTTGTACAATAATACAATATCATTTACAAACAGTGACGCTATGGGACATAATGTCTAACAATCTCCCACTTGGCCTATAGCCAGTCACTCAAGCATCTAATACCCGAACTATGTATGTGTCGTTCAAAAACTTGCTGAAGAACAGCCTTCGTCAGCGGATCTGCAATGTTGTCATCTGATGTGACCTTCTCGACCTTTACATCGCCACGATGTATAATCTCCCGAATCAGATGGTAACGTCGAAGAACATGCTTGGACCTTTGATGAGACCTTGGTTCCTTAGCCTGTGCTATAGCCCCGTTATTGTCACAATACAATGGAACGGGCTCAGCTGCTAACGGAACTACCCCTAATCCGATTAGGAACTTTCGGATCCAAACTGCCTCCTTTGCTGCTTCAGATGCAGCGATGTACTCCGCTTCTGTTGTTGAATCGGCAACAGTATCTTGCTTGGAAGATTTCCAGCTCACTGCTCCGTTATTCAAACAAAAAATGTACCCGGATTGCGACTTGTAGTCATCCTTGTCGGTTTGGAAACTTGCATCGGTATACCCAGATACCGCAAGTTCTCCACCTCCATAAATTAAGAAAGCATCCTTAGTTCGTTTAAGATACTTAAGGATATTCTTAACTGCTATCCAGTGACCTTCACCTGGATCGGCCTGATAGCGACTGCACATGCTCAAAGCATATGAGACATCAGGTCGTGTACATATCATGGCATACATGATCGATCCGACTGCCCGAGGCGAACGGTATCCGACTCATGTTGTCCCTCTCTTCCTGAGTCTTAGGACACATGTCCTTAGACAGAGAGGTACCTCGTACCATTGGAACCAATCCCCTCTTGGATTGTTCCATGTTGAATCGCTTCAACACTTTATCAATGTATGTACTCTGGGAGAGTCCAAGCAGCTTTCTAGATCTATCCCTGTAGATTTTTATTCCAAGAATAAAGGCTGCTTCTCCCAGATCTTTCATGGAGAATTTTAATGAAAGCCAAGCTTTCACCGACGTCAGCATGGGAATGTCATTGCCTATAAGCAATACGTCGTCGACATAAAGGACAATAAAAGTAAGTGCTCTCCCACTAACCTTCTTGTATACACAAGGGTCATCTGCGTTTTGCACGAAATCATATTCCTTTATGATCTCATCAAAACGCTGATTCCATGACCGTGATGCTTGCTTCAATCCATAAATGGATCGATTTAACTTACAAACCTTGTTTGCAAGTCTAGGTACGATAAAACCGTCAGGCTGTTGCATATAAACATCCTCCAAAAGGTTTCCGTTAAGGAAAGCGGTTTTAACGTCCATCTGCCATATCTCGAATCGAAATATGCAGCTATTGCAAGCATTATCCGAATGGATTTAATCATGGCAACGGGTGAGAAGGTTTCGTCATAATCAATACCATATTGTTGACGATACCCCTTCGCTACAAGCCTAGCTTTGTACGTTTGTACGTTGCCATCCATGTCGGTCTTCTTCTTGAAGATCCATCTGCATCCAATAGGCTTTACGCCTTCTGGTGCATCAACCAGTGTCCAAACTTGGTTGGCGTACATGGAATCCATCTCGGACTTCATGGCTTCTTGCCATAAAGCGGAATCGATATTTTGTATCGCTTCCTCATACGTAGCCGGCTCATTATCCTCAATAAGATTAATATCTACATGAGGTGAGATCAGGAACCCATACCTCTCAGGTACTGTTCTGACTCTCTCCGACCTACGCGGTCCTTGTGTATGTGAAGTTTGTGGTACAGACTCATCCCGGATGGTCTGTTCTTGTTCCGTCGTTGATTCATTGCCAGGAACAGTATCACTACGATCTTCATCGAGTTCTACTTTCCTCCCACTTACCACTGCATTTAGGAATTCCTTCTCAAGGAAAACCGCATGTAGAGCAACAAATACTTTGTTCTCTTGTGGGTGATAGAAGTAATATCCTTTGGTTTCCCTAGGATATCCTACGAAAAGGCATTTATCAGATTTGGGTTCAAGTTTGGTACCTTCCAAACGTTTAACATATGCCCAGCATCCCCAAATCTTCAGGAAAGAGAAACCTGGTTTCCTTCCTGTCCATATCTCATATGGAGTCTGTTCAACAGACTTCGACGGTACCTTATTCAAAATAAGTATAGCACTGTTTAATGCGTATCCCCAGAAGGATATTGGTAGCTCAGTGCGACTCATCATTGACCTTACCATGTCCAACAAGGTGCGGTTTCTCCGTTCGGACACACCGTTTAATTGCGGTGTTCCAGGAGGAGTCCACTGTGAAAGAATACCATATTCTTTCAAGTAATCTTGAAACTCATAACTTAAGTATTCGCCACCACGGTCTGACCGTAATGTCTTAATACTCTTCCCTGTTTGTTTCTCCACTTCGTGTCGAAACTCTTTGAATTTCTCAAAAGTTTCCGACTTGTGTCTCATAAGATACACATAACCGTAACGAGATGCATCATCTGTAAAGGTTACGAAGTAGTGAAATCCACCTCTAGCCTGGCTAGACATGGGCCCGCATACGTCAGTATGAACAAGAGCCAACAGTTCTGTGGCACGTTCACCTTTACCGCTAAAAGGTGATTTAGGCATTTTGCCTAAAAGACAAGATTCGCAGACGTCATATGAATTGGGATCAAATTCGTCCAAGTACCCACTCTTCGAAAGTGTGGATATGCGAGTCTTGTTGATGTGTCCCAGACGACAATGCCACATATAAGCTTCATCTTTTAGATTATTTCTCTTGAGCCTTTTGTTTGTCATTTTAGGAGATTCATTTATATTCAAAATATAAAGACCGTTATTTGCAACAGCTGTGCAAATTTCTGCATCATTTTTATATAAATAACACCCAGTGTTCCTGAATACAAAAGTGTAACCCTGCTGGGTTAACAAGGATACAGATATAATATTCCTAGTTAAACTAGGTACAAAATAACAGTTCAAAAGTTTAAGTTCATGCCCTGAGGGCAGTTCTAAAACAAAAGTCCCTACGGCCAAAACAGCAACTGTGTTCCGTTTCCAACCCGTAGATCCATCTCCCCGGATGCCAGCACCCTGCTATCCTGCAGATCCTGCACATCAGTACAAATATGAGCACCACAACCAGAATCAAAAATCCAATTTTTAAAACTAGAAGTATTCATATTTATCTCAATAACAAACATACCAGAGCGATAGCCTTGCCATCCTTGATATCCTCCTTCTGCCCCTTGCCATTCGGCAGTCACGTTTCCAGTGACCCCTCTTGCCGCAGTTGAGGCAGATGTCGTGAGATTTGTCCCTTGGCTTCCTAGAAGCACTGTCAACTTGCCTTTGCCCTTTTCTTGAACTTCTTCTTCCTTGCACCTCCAATTGCCTTGGGGCCACCCTTTGGCGCATGAGAGGTCGATGCAAAATGCGCCTCGCGCTTGCTCCCCTTTAGGAGTTCCCTTTCGGACTCCTTCAAGATAGATAACAGCTCTCCAAGAGTGTCATCTGTATCCATCAACTTGTAGTTGACTATGATTTGTTTCCAAGTATCAGGAAGTGACTGCAAGATCATATCTATAGTCAGCTCAGCCTCCAAGACTATTCCCATATTGGCCAACTCATCAATATCGGCGATCATTTGAGCCCCGTGGGCTTCAACTGATGCGCCATCTGTCATCCGGGAGCGGAAGAGTTTCCTTACTAGCTCGTACCTCTTCATCCGCTTATTAGTGCGGTGAAGATCACGCAATCTTGCCATCATGTTATAGGGATCCAAGTCCCTATTCTGGCGTCTGAAATGCTGGGTCATTGCAGCTAGCATAACTGACTGAGCTTGGTCACAATCATCACTATGAGTTTTCCATAACTCTAGCTCCAGTGGCTCAGTGGGTTTAGGCGGGAGAGGTCTCTGAATAGTATACAGTATCCTCTCAGCCCCAAGCACTATCTTGAGGTTCATTTCCCAGTCGGCAAAGTTTGTCCCTTTGAAGACATTATCGCCCATGATTATGTCGCGGATATTACCTTTGCCAATCATCTTGACAACTATAGTCCAACTATAAAGTCAACGATGTTATGGGTACAGTCAAACTGTTACAAATAAAAATAACAATATATTAGTCCAACTAATTAAAAATATTGACGAAATGTTTTGAAAGACGCGTAAGGCTAAGTATCTGAACGAAATTGCAAATTCAATAATAGCCTCCCACTATTTTCTTCAAGTTTCTAACCCTCTGTAGACAACTCGGGAAATCTAATTTCCTAGTGGGCTAGGATCCCGTTAAATAACACACAACCTTGACTTTGGCCAACAAGTTGTATGATATTTAACTAGGTAGATCTCGAAGATCAATTGGATCCCATCCAATTCCTAGATCCGGTTAGGTGGACATCCAAGTTCGAAACATATATATCTAATACATATGTCAATGTATCCAATACATTTTCCTAACCATTCCTCTGAATCAACTAAGCCTTGGCTTTGGCACAACAAACCTAATGATTCCAGTTAAGCGGGACCCATTGACAAGGAAATTTCGTAATCAATGTCGATGGACAAGAAGTGATCTTGACTTTGGCCAACAAATCACAACTTGGACAGGACACCGATGTGTAACAAAACTCTCATGATTCAAACACATCCTCAATTGACAAAGGTCTTGACTTTGGCCAAAAAACCAATGCCAATTTCGGATCTTGAGAAAGAATCATTCAACGGAAGGAAAATCGCTTAATATTGTTTGAGGGATTTTTCGCGTAATTGGCAACCAATTTATTTATCTTTGTTAGGTCTCATCATCATACACCCTTAAGCATGCTTCTAAAACATCATAAAGCGCGTAAAGTAAAGTAATAGTGATATGCGGATGGATATTTAAACAACTTGTTCCTAGAACAAATCACTCCCTTTCCTCTCCCCGCTAGCACTATTCTACAACTACCCAATTACATAATACAATAAGAGAAACCTCATTTACATTGAGGGGAATTAGGTGAGAAGAGAATACAAAGAGATAAAGAGATAAGGCTGGACACGCAGGTCCAATTTATAAATTCCAAATTTACAATAATTTCTAAAATTACCCTTTCCCTTCTAATATCCATCCGATATACACTATTCATTCATCACATACATATATATATTCAAACAAGACATGCTTTTACAACCAATCTAATCCAATTAATTAGTCTTTGTTAAAGTGATCATCCAATGTTCAAACAACGGTTTGATTTTGTGCGAGTCCAACTCGATTGAGAATAAGTACATAAAGTACGAATTCGCGAATTATATCGAACTACTAATTAAATCTAATTCAATTCGTATTCAATACTAAATCAATTATTTAATTCCAAATCAAATGTTTACACTTTTAATATGCTTTAAAGACTTAGATTCTAAATCTAATCCTATTGGGTCTCAAAGCCCAACTAACATCCAATGTTGAATTTAATTCAAGTCAAATGGGCTTAGAATTGATTTATTAAGGCTTGGGCTTTGGTCAATGTGGGTCAAACCCAATTGCCAAGCCCAAATAAGGAATCACCCTTAAGTGCCATAAAACCAATTTTAAGCCCATAAGGCCCAATTAAATTATTAAAGCCCATTAATTAATTTTTAATATTCCAAACATTAAGTCCAATTAATTAAAGTGTAATATCAAGATTAATATATTAAACCAAATATTTCAAAAATACCCATTTAATTTATTAATCATGTATTGTCAAATTAAATGTCCAACATTAATTTTATCAAAATCAACTCCATTTCATGTCCTTGTTCATTCGGCCAAGGTGAGTTTTTTGTGTCGATTTGTTTTTCAATCCGATTGAATTACTAATCTACGTCCCGTACACGTTCTAAGTCATCTAATGATCTTATACACAAAAAAAATTTCAATCACTCCAAGTAGTAACACATTCGGCCAAGGCATGGATTTGGGGAAAAATCATCCAATGCATTTTTCATGAAATTGATTCCATATATCATCATGTTATACACATGCAAGCATACTTATTAATCAAATTTCATAAGAACATGCTTATATCAATTTCATCATGCCATTCGGCCAAGGTGGGGAAAAATCATCCAATGCATTTTTCATAAAATTGATTCCATATAACATCATGTTATACACATGCAAGCATACTTATTAATCAAATTTCATAAGAACATGCTTTAATCAATTTAACACACCATTCGGCCAAGGTTAAAATTTTGGGGAAAAATCATCCAATGCATTTTTCATAAAATTGATTTCATATAATGTCATTTAACATACATATAAGCATACTCATTCATCAAATTTCACAAGAACATGCTTCAATCAATTTTACCCAAATTTTAACCTAAAGTATTTCATGCTTAAACCTAGCTCAATGATACCATTGTTGGTTTCTATTATATAGGTCCCAAACAAAGATTAAGCATATGAAATACTAAAATGAATATATATAAAAGACTTGAAGCATGGCGGAATCATACTTACAAAGTTATGTGATGAAGAAGATGAACAAAACCTTGAATCTCCAAGCTCCAAGTTGGTTGGTTGGTTCGGCCAAGAGGAGGAAGAAGACTCCAAGCTCCAAGCTCTTGTATTCCAAGCTCTTTGATGGTTTCCCTATCACCTCTTTTGATCCCTTGCTTGTGCTAGCAAAAATGGAGAATGGAAGATCAAATCTTCCTTTGCCCTTCAATGGTGAAGTTTCGGCAATTTGAGAGAGAAGAGAGAGTTTTGATTAATTATTTTTGTATTTTTTTTTTTTACCAAAAATCAATTTATATTTATGTTATAATTTATTAAATTAATAATAAATCTATGACATAAACCATGCAATGGCTTAGAGTGTCAAACACTCAAACTCCATGCAAAGCCTTTGAGTGAAATGCACACTATCACCATGCAATGCCTTAGAGTGTTTTGTACACTATTAACATGCAATGCCATATCAATGACAAGTGTCATGTGGGCCCCACACGTTTCCCAATGAAAGTGGGCCCACGTCCACTCACGCGTTCGGGTTCGATATTTCCGAAATACCGAGCTAGCGTCGCGACGTTAATTAAATCGAATTTAAATAAATAATCGCTCCTAGCGAAATTATTATTTACGTCGCTTACGAATTAATTCTAAATTAACTCGTATGCCCGAATTAAAATCTAATTTTAATTTCGCGTCGAAATCGAATTTCGATTATTATATCGAATATAATAATTATATCGATTAATTCCAAATTAATCGTTCTCTCTCTCTAATAAGGCACTTTATCCGAGATAAAGTTTCTCCGCAATTAATCCAAGATTAATTAAGTTCGAATCAAATATCATAGGTGAATCTTCAGGAAGCGACCCAAGAGATCTCCGGATATTTTGGCAGTAAATACGGTCGTCGGATAATCCGAACACGTACGTACCTCGTACTACGTCTTTACCGATTCACAAGACAAGGTTGGCTTCTAGCAAAGCGCCATGCCTACCCAATTCTCCAGAATATTCTAATAGGAATATAAGATCTGTATCAGGCGTAGTATACCGTAGTATTGCGTAAATCGATCCAGTATCGGATGATCACATGCTAGGCCTGGGGCTGGAGATGTGTCTGCCCCGTACGAAACATATATCGGACATCAAGCAGCTAGTCTCTTTAAATCAGACAATCCTGACCTAGTCATATTGTCCCGACGGTTGCAACCTTTTATAGAGTACTAGTTCTGTGCCCTGCGTGATCATCGCCTCCATATGTCTGAAGCGATACTTCCATCTTGACATCACATCCAGTACACTACGATTCTCGATAAACCCAGAAGAGGTGTACACAGAACCGGTTAGGGTCCCCAACCACCAAAACCAAAGTTTACCGATTGTCGCAAGTACTAGCGATGTAAGTCTCAGGTTAAGACCATATACACCTACCCTGATGCGGCCTCCCATAGACACGCAGACATACTACCAATGGGATTCCGCGGGGTCTATCCAGAGCGAAGCTGTTTTCCGTACCATCGGTAAAACACAACCTCCTATTGCACTTGCATAAGTATCCAATACTTAAATATATGAGAACTATGCTGTTGTGCCCTCACAACGTGCACAAGCGCAATACTAGTCTATTCCGCATTATCGATGTCCGATCTCGATAATACTCCGACTAGGGATATTTAATGATTAAACTTTTATAGATTGATACTGTCTCATATCATCTCAATCCAGTATTAATCATATGGACTTTCGCCATTTTATAGTCAAAGTAAATAATATTACAAAACGGCAAAAGGCAATTTCATTATCACATAGTTAATTTTGTACAATAATACAATATCATTTACAAACAGTGACGCTATGGGACATAATGTCTAACATTTGTGGTTTATTGAGCAATCGTTAGTATATTGGGTTTGTGATGTCAAGCTGGAAGTATCACTTCAGTCATATATGGAGAGCTGCTGATCACGCATGGAAAGGACCTGGTTACTCTATTGTTTGCAACTATCGGGATAATATAACAAGTCATGATTATCCGATTAAAGAGACTAGTTGCTAATGCTTGACCAATATGCTTCGTAAGGGCAGACACACTCCAGCCCCATGCTTAGCATTTGCCATATGTGCTGGCTTCGTAATACGCACTACATTGTTATATTAGTTGATATAGATTATGTATTCCTTAAAAGAATACTTCTGGAGCATTGGGATGGTTGGCTGTACGGTGCTTTGCTAGAAAGCCAACCATGTTGTAAATCGGAAGCACATGTAACCAGGTACGCACATGTTCGGATTTTTAGTCCGAAGACCGGATTACTGCCAATATATCCCAGAATCTCATGGGTCGCTTCCCAAAGATTCACCGATGAACGTTTGATCGAACGGAATTAATCTGGACTAATTAGAACGAGAGAGAAAAATTAATCTAGGATTAATTACGCCAATAATTTATCTGGGAATAAAATTCGAATCGCAAGAGAGAGAACGATTAATTTAGAATTAATCGATAATAATATATTCGATATATTTATTGAAATTAGATTTCAACGCGGATTAAAAATTGGATTTTTAATTCGGGCAACGAAATTAATTTAGAATTAAGTCGTAAGCGACTTTAATAATAATTTGCTATGCATAATTATTTAATTAAATTAGATTTAATTATGGTCGCAACGTTAATTTTGTAATTCGAAATTAAACGAACCGAGCCCGTAGCGACGTTTCGAAGTTGTGTGTTGAGATTGTTAACTTAACTTCGGAAATATTTACAAGTGGTCGGACCCATTTGACTTACATCAACTTTTGACTTGTGAGGAAGTGGTTAATTGGAGTGTAAGCATTAGATGCTTATTAAAACAATCAAAAACATTTAAACCCACTTTGCACATTATTTTATTTCATTTTGAAATGACTAATAATACCAATTTGAGATTTGGTATTTGGTAATTGTATTTTTGGAAAATCAAACAACAACACAAAAATAATTCTCTCTCTCTCCCTCTTCCCAATTGCCGAATGTATCTCTTCTCTCTTAGAAATTTTTCTTCAAAAACTTTTTATTGCTAGCCCATACAAGGAGTCAACCAATGGTGTTAGGGAAACAATCCTAGATTGGAACAAAAGAAGGTGGAGCTCTTCTCAAACAAAAGTTATGAAACTCTCTACATCTACGCAACGATCAATGTAAGTTTTTTCGCCAACTTCTTTTTGAGTATTCACACCCAATTTCATATTAGAAGATCATTGGCATGTTCTAGGAACAACAATGGTATCAAGAGCCTTTTATATGCATGAAATGACCTTAGGGTTTATATTACTTTAATTGGGTTTTTTTTTTTTTTTTTTTATGTTTGAGCATGATTCTTTCAATTGATTGTTTGGTTGAGCTTGGTTGATGATGGGTGAATTGGATTTATGCATCTTAAAATTTGATAAAATGGATTGGATAATTTTTTTCATTAATTTCTTAGCTTGGCCGAGAATATGAACCATAGAAGTCTCATGGTGATTTTTGATTTAGACCATTGGATGTGTTTAAATGTAGATATATATGATTGTTGATTTAATTAGATTGAAATCAAATTGGATATATTTTGTGCCCATATTACTGTTGAGTTAAGAAGCATGAAATTGATTATTTTGCTTTAATTTGTGTTGGACATAAGTTGATTAATTTAGCATGATTTATTATTAATTGATGTTTTGGAAACATGGATTAATTAATTAATTATGGTAATTACACTTTAATAAAATAATTGTGATATTTGGAATATTGTAAAAATTA
>SKCR01046048.1:0-76563 GCA_019454045.1 Zanthoxylum bungeanum | reverse complement strand
AATTCATGTCCAACATAAATTGAAGCAAAATCAATCTATTACGTGCTTCACACTCCACAGTAATAGGGCACAAAATAATACTTAATTTGATTTCAATCCAATTAAATCAACATACAAGATTTATTTCATGCTTTAAACATATCCAATTGTCTAAAATCAAAAAATTACCATGAGTGTTCCTAGGGCATACATTCGGCCATGCTAAGAATTTGGGGATTTTTGATCTAATCAATATTTCACTGATCCAACAATGTAAAAATCCAATTCAACATCATATAAACATAACCCAACCATCAATTTAGACAAATCAAGTTCCAAGCCAAAATTCCCAAATTAAAGTATACGAACCCTAGATTTTAAAATCAAACTTAGGATGCTCTGATACCATTGTTAGTGTTCTTAGAACATGCGAAGGATCTCTAAGAGTGATTCGTGTGTGAATAAATCAAAGAGGAGTTGCGGAAATTACTTACTTTGATTGGATGAGTTTAAAAACTTTGTTGGATATGGAAGAAGCTCCAAGCTTTCTTTGTGTTCCAAACTCATGGGTGAGTTTTCCTATCACCTCATTTTGACTCCTTAATGTGCTAGCAAGTAGAAATTTTGCAACAAAAATTCCATGGAGAGAGCTTGAAGTTTCGGCCAAGAGAGGTGAGAAAGAGAGAGTTTGTGTTTTTGTGTATTTTGTTTCTAAAATAAATTACCAAAGTCAAACTCTAAAAAATGTGTATATACTTTTCAAAAAAAAAAATACAAAGTGTGTTGGACAAGTTTCCAACAAAAGCCATCAATCACTTCCATCACCAAAAGTTGATTAATGATGTAAGTGAAGTGGGCCCCACTTTAATTTCAAAATTCAAGTGGGCTTGCTTAACACACTTCGGGCTTGGGTTCGTTTAATCCGATTAAACGAATTTGCCGTTGCGATTTAATTAAATCCAATTTAATTAAATAATTATGCCTTCAAAATTATTATTAAAGTCGCTTACGAATTAATTCTACATTAATTCATTCGTTTGAATTAAAATCCAATTTTAATTCCACGTTGAAATCTAATTTCAATTAATATATCTAATATATTATTTTAGCCCAATTAATTAAATAGTAAAATCTAATTTAACTATTAAATTCATTTTGCCAATTAATTCCAAATTAATCGCGTTCTCTCTTCTCGACGAATTTAATCCCAGATAAATTCTCGACGCAATTAATCTCATATTAATTCTTTCTCTGATAATTAATTCCTAGATTAATTATTGCCGTAATTAATCCCAGATTAATTTTCTCTCTCATAATTAATCCCACATTAATTCTTGTTCGAGTCAAATATCATCGGTGAATCTTTGGGAAGCGACCCAAGAGATCCCTGGATATGTTGGTAGTAAATACAGTCATCAGACTATCCGAACACGTGCGTACCTGGTACCACGTTCTTACGGATTTACAAGACATGGTTGGCTTCTAGCAAAGCACCGTGCCTACCCAATTCTCTAGAAATCTTCTATAAAGGTATATATAATCTTTATCAGGCGTAGTATACTAAGTATTGCGTATTACGATCCAGTATCGGATGTCACATGCTAGGCCTAGGGCTGGAATTGTGTCTGTCCCGTACAAAGTATATATCGGATCACAGGCAACTAGTCTCTATAATCGGATAATCATGACCTAGTTATATTATCCCGATGACTGCAGTGCTTAAGAGTACCAGTTCTGTATCCATGCGTGATCATCATCTCCATATGACTGAAGTGATAATTCCACCTTGACATCACACCCAATACACTACGATTCTCAGTATACCCAGAAGAGGCGTAAACAGAACCTGTTAAAGCCCCGAACGACCAAAACCAAAGTATACTGATTGTCGCAAGTATTAGCGATGCAACTTTCATGTTAAGACCAAATACACCTACCCTGATTCGGATTCCCATAGACACATAGTCATACTACCAATGGGATTCCGAGGGGTCTATCCAGAGCGAAGCTATTCCCGTACCATCGGTAAACAGAACCTCCTATCACACTTGAATAAGTATCATGTACTTAAATATATGAGAACTATGCCGTTAAGCTTCCATAACGCGCACAAGTGCAATACTAGCCTATTCCGTATTATCGATGTCCAATCTCGATAATACTACGACTAGGGATATTTAATGATTAAACCTTTCGTGGATTAATACTGTCTCATATCTTATTAATTTGGTACTAATCATATGGACTTTTATCATTTATATATCCAGGTAATCAAATTATAAATGATAAAAGAGCAATTTCCTTTGAGTTAATTTTGTACAAGAACACCATGTCCTTTACAAAATAGTGATGCTATGGGTCATAATTGTCCAACAGTTAAACCATTGGAACTCCAATTCCAATATACGACATGTGTTTGTCTTCTCGGTTATAGTAATTCGACTGTATTCCAAAACAACGACTATGAATATTTACTTTAAGAATAGTTTATAATAGTAATATTATCCCAATGTCGAACCACCTAGTGTCTAGTATTACTACATGAATATTCTAAGGTCGATGCCATTCTCAGCATATATATCCACATAATATGCATAATGACATTACCATTAATAAGGTTTGAAATGAAAATGTAGTTATTTTATTAATAAATAATAAAATATAATGTACTATAATAAAATAAAATGTAGTTAGGCATCCCATATCAGACTTGAAATTTTTTTTTGCCCTTATCTCTGAATATTTGAATGTTACTAGTGTCAATACTGAAATTTTGATTCTGTTTGGATAAAATTTCATCCACGGAAGAGCCCCCGAATGGCGGCACAAAACTGGATTGTTTTGGACCCGAAATGCTCCCAGTTCACTGCCCAAATCAGCCCTTGATTGAATTAGTTTCTGCTATATTTCAGGTCTGATTTTTCATCCAAAAACAGTCCCAACACATCACCAAAATACCCCTTAAATTTCCCTAAAATTTATGGATTAAAAGAAAAACAAATCGAGCCTCATTTTATTGAGACTATATGCGACAGTGAGCCAAAATAATGCTCACTGTCATGGATCAAAGAAAAAAGAGGAAGAAGATGGATTTTGGTTCGACGCCAAAAGGACTTATGTGTTATGTCTCGCAACCAACGAAAACTAGTGTGGGCTATACTCACAAAATTAATCCCTAAACACTTTAGAGATTAAAGTCATACAAGGTTTTCTTTTTGGTTTTTCTTTGTTCTTCCTTTTGTTTTCTCAACACTTGAGAGAGTTTGAAGAAGAAGAAACGTGGCTAGGGTTTGTAATGAATTGGTTAGGCAAGAAAGAAAAATCTAATTCTTTTTATACCTAGGATTATTTGTTTCTAAAACAAACAAAACCCTTCCCCTCCCCATAGGAAGTTTCAGCCACCATTTTAATTTTTTTTTTAAATTTTGTAACAATAAATTTTTAATTACTATAATTAAAAAGGATATTACAAAATTAAAAAAAGTTATCACCTTTTGAAAGTGTAACCACAAAAAATATCCAAGGGTTTCCAAAACCTAAAATTTGAAAATTTCAAATTTAGCCTTATTAAATTATATCATATATAATTTAATATTATGTACTTAATAATTATCATATAATTATTAAAACCATATATTAAATTTTAATATATAGTTTCAAATGTGATAAAATAATATTATTAATAATATTTTCATATGTGAGTATATAATTGGACTATATAGTTATATTTAATCTGCTATAGTATATCGAGCTAGCATGGGGACCAAATGGACCAACGGTTGCGAGCTCCAATAATCCTAAAATATTAATTAAGCTCTTAATTAAATATTATGTATTATTAACTCCGGGTTATTCAACTAAAAACCTGAAGCTGCACTCTCGTTGTCGCATATAGATAAATTAAGTTGAACCACGTCGGTGTCCTCATTACATATAGATTAACCCTTCAGGAGTATCTCGTAATTAGAGCCGAGTCATAATGTCTGTTATACCCCTCTAATTATTTTTACCTTAAGTACCATTGATTCTCTAATGAACGATTATTCATAACCATTATAAATGTTAATCTTTCTATTCGTAATAGAAAGACTTGAGCACTCTAACCGTTCAAGTACCGAATCAACCTTTAAGGAAGATACTCATATACTTCTCGCAAGAATAAGTGAACTCCATATCTATGTAAAACGTCACCAGCTACACACCAAGCCATGTCCCCAAAGTACCTAGCTTTTGGTCGAGATTGCTACACCAACCTCACATTTGTAAATCAAATGACATAGTCTGCCATGTAGGAGTTCGTAGTACACTCAGGATTAAGATCAATCCATATATGACCATCTAGTAGATCGAAATGAATTTCTTTATTTCACGGATATTATAAGAAACTCATTTTTATTTGGGTACAGTCCTATATGATCATATCATACAAGGTGCCTCCATTCTCATGTCTCCACATGGACGATTCCGGATCAAGGTCGCCATAAAAATATAGAATGGACCACAACTATAGATAAACCACTAACAAAGTACACGCTTTGTTTTCTCTCTATAGACTATTTAAGATTACCAACTTCAGACTTAAATCCTCTTATGTATGACACTTATACACTAAGTCTGAAGGAACATGAGTAATCTAGGGTAATAAGGACAAGTCACAATATGCGATATTAAAACAAAGACTTTGATAAATGAATAATGTATCATTTTATTTCATAAAATATAATACCGTTTACATTACATTAAGCTCTAAGGCATATATCCCAACAATCTCCCACTTGCACTAGAGCAAATGGTACATGTCACATAATCCTAGACCATCTAGGTGACCTTCAAACACTTTAGCCGACAAGGACTTTGTAAACGGATCATCCAGGTTCTCTACGGATGCAATCTTTGTGACAGAAATTGTTGGACAATTATGACCCATAGCATCACTATTTGTAATAGACATGGTGTTTTTGTACAAATTAACTATGTGACAAAGGAAATTGCTCTTTTATCATTTGTAATTTGATTACCTGGATATATAAATGATAAAAGTCCATATGATTAGTACCGGATTAATAAGATATGAGACAGTATTAATCCACGAAAGGTTTAATCATTAAATATCCCTAGTCGTAGTATTATCGAGATTGGACATCGATAATACGGAATAGGCTAGTATTGCACTTGTGCGCGTTATGGAAGCTTAATGTCATAGTTCTCATATATTTAAGTATTGGATACTTATGCAAGTGTGATAGGAGGTTTTTTTAGCCGTTGGACCAGGAACAACTTCGCTCTAGATAGACCCCTCGGAGTCCCATTGGTAGTATGACTATGTGTCTATGGGAATCCGAATCAGGGTAGGTGTATGTGGTCTTATCCTGAGACTTGCATCGTTAATACTTACGACAATTAGTATACATTGGTTTTGATCGTCCGAAGCTTTAACAGGTTCTGTGTATGCCTCTTCTGGGTTTACTGAGAATCATAGTGTATTGGGTGTGATATCAAGATGGGAGTATCACTTCAGTCATATGAAGATGATGATCACGCAAGATACAGAACTAGTACTCTTAAATATTGCAGCTATCGGGATAGTATGACTAGGTCATGATTATCCGATTACAGAGACTAGTTGCTGATGATCCGATATATGCTTTGTACGGGGCAGACACAATTTCAGCCCTAGGCCTAGCATGTGACATCCGATACTGGATTGTATTACGCAATACATTGTATACTACGCCTGATACAGATTATATATTCTTCGTTGAATATTTTTGGAGAATTGGGTAGGCACGGTGCTTTGCTAGAAGCCAACCATGTCTTGTAAATCGGTGAGAACGTGGTATGGGGTACGCACGTGTCGGATAGTCCGACAACCATATTTACTGCCAACATATCCATGGATCTCTTGGGTCGCTTCCCAAAGATTCACCAATGACATTTGACTCGAACAGAATTAATTTGGGATTAATTATGAGAGAGAAAATTAATCTATGATTAATTACGGTAAGAATTTATCTGGGATTAAATTTGTCTAGAAGAGAAAAAGCGATTAATTTGGAATTAATCGGTAAAATAAATTTAATAGTTAAATTAGATTTTTCTATTTAATTTATTTATTTCGGCTAAAATAATATATCAGATATATTAGTTGAAATTGGATTTCAATACGGAATTAAAATTGGATTTTAATTCAAGCGAACGAATTATTTTGGAATTAATTCGTAAGCGACTTTCGCAATAATTTTACTAGGCATTATTATTTAATTAAATTGGATTTAATTACGTCGCGAAGGAAAATTCGTTTAATTGGATTAAACGAACCCAGGCCCAAAGTCGTGTTGTGTGAGCCAACATAAATTTGGAATTTAAAGTGGTGGGACCTACTTAACTTACATCACTTGTCACTATTGGTGATGGAAGTAGTGGGCAATAGTGGTTGTACTTTAATGCACACAACAACCAAGTAAACACTTTGGAAGTTAACTTTGGTATTAGTTTTTGGAAAATAAAATATCAACTATTCATTCTCTCTCTCCCTACACTCAATGTCGATTGCTTCTCTTTGGAAGGGGAAAAATTTTCTTTCAAAATTTGATCAAAGCTAGCACTTTGGGAGTCATTTTAAGGTGATAGGGAAACTCACCCAAGAGTTTGGAACTCAACAAAAGGCTTGGAGCTTCTACATCCAAGAGAAATTTTTGAAATTCCTCAACCGATCATTGTAAGTATTTCCGCAACTTCTTTGAGTTATTCACACTAGAATCATGTTTAGGATCTTTGGGACGTGTTGGACACACTAACATAAATGTCTTCTCTCTGTACTATCTCCATGATGAGATGATGTTTCCTCTCTATATGATTTCCCCTTTTGTGGCTTCTTGGTTCCTTTGAATTTGCCAATACACCACTATTATCGCAATAAAGTGTGAGCGATTTATCCATATCTGAAATGACTTCCAGATCTCCCAAGAACTTATGGAGCCAGACTGCTTCCTTAGCTACTTCGAAAGCTGCTACATACTCAGCATCTATGGTAGAGTCAGCAATACCAGATTGCTTTATACTCCGCCAAACTATAGCCCCACCACCGAGGGTAAACACTGATCTAGATGTTGATTTCCTAGAATTGACATCCGTCTGAAAATAAGAGTTCGTATATCCCCTTAGGATCATATCCTCACCGGAATATACAAGCATATAATCTCTCATTCTCTTAACATACTTGAGAATGTGTTTCACAGCTACCCAATGATCCAATTTTAGGTTAGACTGAAACCTACTGACTACTCCCACTGTAAAACAGATGTTTGGTCTCGTGCATAATATAACATACATGAGACTACCAATTGCTGAGGTATATGAGATATGTCATTTCCTTAACTCCTTGAGGTGTCATAAGAGATTGCTCCTTTGACAAATGAATTCCATGTCAATAAGGCAAATTGTCTTTCTTGGAGTTCAGCATCCCAAATCGCACAAGGATCTTGTCTATGTAGGATTCATGAGACATAGCTAACATTCGTTTCTTACGATCCCGAAGTATCTGGATCCCAAGAACATAATTGGCCTCTCCAAAATCTTTCATTTGGAATTGGTTAGCTAGCTAAGTTTTCACATCCAATAATATATTTACATCATACCCAATGAGTAAAATATCATCGTCATATAAAACAAGAAAAACCACCATCCTGTCAATGATGCGCTTGTATACACATGGCTCATCAACATTGTGCTCAAAATCATAAGACTTGATCGTGGTATCAAATCTTATATTCCAAGATCAAGACGCTTGCTTGAGTCCATAAATGCACCCCATCTTGCAAACCTTTTGCTCTCGACCTTGGGTTATGAACCCCTCTGGTTGTACAATATAGATACACTCATCAAGATTGTCATTCAAGAATGTAGTCTTGACGTCAATTTTCCAAATCTCATAGTCATAATATGCGGCAATGGACAGAAGAGTGCAGATGAATTTGAGCATGGCTACTGGCGAGAAAGTTTCCTCATAGTCAACTCCCTCATTCTGGGTATAAGCCTTGGCCACTAGCCTAGCATTAAAGGTATGTACCTTCCAATCTGCTCCCCTATTTCTCTTGTAGATCCACTTGTAACCTATGGGTTTTACCCCATCAGGTTGGTCCATAAGTTCCCAGACTGAGTTGGAGTACATAGACTCCATCTCGAGGTTCATGGCTTTGAGCCATTCTTCTTTGTCAAAATCATCCATTGCACTATGATAGGTCAATGGATCATCTACACCATCGCTGGAAGTGATAACTAGTGTCTCTCCAACTCATGATAGCGTTCAGGTTATCGCACAACCCTTCCACTACGTTTAGGTGGCAGATCATTCTGATAAACTTACATCTGACGCTCAAATGTCGAGGATGCTATGTCTTTGTCAACTGTTATTGAAAATAGCGCGCTGGTCAAACCAGTAAGTAACTCCTCGAGTAACACCTTACTACGAGTTTTGAACTCTTTCATATAGTCCTTCTCTAGAAACATGGCGTTTGTTGATAAAAACACTTTGTTATCTTCAGGGTAAAAGAATCTGACCGGCGTATACACACACGTATAACGCAAGCGTACGTATCGTTCAAGTAGTATAAAAATATCGATCCCACGAGGACTTAATATCAAAACTATTAATTTTATGAGGTCAAATGATTACTAGTATCTAACAGATTGTTTGATTGATTGATTTGAAATGGTGACGATTCTAAATTTAAAAGCAAGTAAATAAATTGTCGAAAATATGTTTTAAGAAAATTCAATATTAAAAACTATATAGGGTTGTGATTTCTTCCAATATCATTTTAAAGATGAAGTGGTTATCTTAAAGTTGGGTAATATATTGATTTATTAACCTGGAACACTAAATTATGTGTAAGCCTCTGTCGATGGTCAGACACAAATACCCAGTTTATCCAATTGAACCATATGTCTATGTCAACCAAATTATCTGGATTCATTAAGTTTAAGTTCCAATTATGGCTACCCCCGCCCGACAGGTATATTCCTATCCTGTAAGGAAATATTAAAGGGTTATCTATCCTCAAGGAAGATCGTGGGCTATTAAGTCTAAGGTCTTAAACCTAAAATCCCTATGTCTAGTTCATTTTAGATTTACCAGTTCAATTTTATTAATGGCCAGTTAATAAAAAAGCATTAGGATTAAGACTCAATAAATAAACCTTTATATTACCAAAACTATAATTTAACCCCTTATAAACTGGTGATATTGGATTTCATCACAACCCCAGATAACTGGCTTAGTTACGACACATATTTACAGGTAGTAAAAACTTAAATAAAAGAAAAGACATAAAGTAAAATACTAAAAATTAAATTGCTGAAAAGAAAAGTGCTGAAAAGTAAATGCTGAAAAGAATGCTGTGAAAAGTAAATAAAGTAAAATTACAATAAAAGAAAATGCTGAGGTAAAAGGATCCACTTTTATTATTCTATTTTAATATCTCCTTTAATATAATATATTAACTTTGCATGATAATTACCAACCAGCCATATAGGCGGTATCCAGATTAAGTCAAATAATAATTAATTACCAACCGACCAATCAGGCGGTATCCAGTTTAGTCAGGTTAAAACCAATTTAAATAATTACCAACCGACCAATATGGCGGTATCCTCGTTAAGTCAGGTTTTAACTAGTTTATATATTATAATTAAGGGAGATTAATCTAAATATTAGTAATAAAAGTTTTACCTTTTACCCCAGCAAAGGGGAGTTACCTCCTCATTACTGAAAATAAAAACTGAAAATTAAAGAAAGAAAAGTACTGTACGTAAAAGTAAATTGCGGAAAAAGTAAAAACTGAAAAAGTAAAGAAAAGAAAGTGCGAAAGCGGAAAATAATTACTGAAAGCTGTAAATAAACAAACAAGATACATCTTCTTAGTATTCTTAAGGAATTCCTTAGAAGAAAGTATGAATTTTACAAATGAAATGGCTTGGTATTTATAGGCAAAATTTTGCCTCCATCAAATCATCCACCAAATCAATTATTAATTTCTCCACTAATGCTCCACTAATTGCTCCACCAAATCCATTATTAATTGCTCCACTAATCTCTTATCATGTTTGGTGATGATTTGATAATTTTTATTATTTATTTATTAATTTATTTTTTGCTTTGAAAATGATTGAAATTGACTTTAATAATTACACACTACACACTTCTGGATGGTTCATCAATTTCGGGCAAGACATCTTCAGAATTCGAAATTATTTTGTCTTTCAAAGTTGTAGATCTTTGAGTCTTCTTTAATCTGGAACTTGAATCAGCTCAATACGATATCTGAGTAAAAAGTTATGCCCAAAATACGACAGATGCGCAAAACTGGAATTTCCAAAACTGCACTTCGTCAAAAACGCCCTTTCAAATTTCCAATCTCCAAAATTAATATATCAAGTCCAATAATTGCCCTTATTTGACCCATATTTCATCCTAAATGATTTCATTGAGTCCCGATATTATTTTATCTGCAAAATAAACTAAAACACATCAAAACGTTCATCAAACCCGAGAAACTAAACAAAATATTAAGTAAAGGGGCGGTAAATATTGATATATTTTCCGCTCATCACACCCCCAAACCTAACATTTTGCTAGTCCTCGAGCAAAACAACAAAATAAAGTAAAATTAAACTAAGCCACTTTCGTAGGGATCACGGTTGCATTTAGCATATGCAACAAGCCTTTAAACCCCTAGGTGTCCCTAGTGACGAGTTGTAGTCTCGTGAGGGTTTACAACAATGATACCCACAAACATTTTACAAAAGTAAAAAGGTATTAAAACTAATGCACACAAAAGCAAAAAGACAAGCGAAAAGAGAATAAAGAAATTTAGTGACTAATCAGGTAAAACTTTTACTCCAAGTTACTAGTTGTTTGTTTCATTCTAAATTACCGAATAAGTAAATTCTCCGATTATTTTTACCATTCTTCATACACACAGCCAACAAAATATTAAACACTCATTTTTGCCCACAACAGTCATAAGTGCAGTTGATAAGAGAGTAATATTTTTGTCCTAAAGTTCTATCAGATTTCACATCTTTTTGGAGCAATAGAATAATATTTCTGATTTTTTTTTCTGATTTTTTCTTTGATTTTTTCTATTTTTTATTTATATACAATATCTTCCATCTATGTAGCGAGCTTTGGGGGTGGCTCCCAAACCAGTTGGTTTTAGGGCACCAGGTGTTAAGACACCCCTACGGACTTATTACCCAGACTTCAGATATAAATATATTTTTGCAGCATCTTTGATCCATGTAGCGAGTGTTGGGCTAGTGACTCCCAAACCAGTTGGTTTTAGGGCACTAGGTGTTAAAACACCCTTACAGACTTAATAACTCGGATCTCGGACGTTTTTTTTTTTTTTTTTTTTATTTTTTATTTTACTCCATTGCTTTTTTAAGATGCTTCTTCCAATTAAACTAGAGCACTGAATATTACAAACTTTTCAATTTTAGTTCATGTCTGTATGTTACCATGTATGTTGATAATATCTGTCAACTGAGCATATGAAGATTCATTTTAGTCAATTTTATGGAGAATTTACAAATTAAATAATTCAAAAGGAAATAAACAAAAATTAACTTGTTTCGAAATAGGTTTGAGATACGTCTCAGGAGTGGATACTCCTTACTCGGCTATCTCTTACTAATTTCACCCTTTTAGTCAAAATGAAAAAACTTAAAATGCAAAATATTTTTGTAATTATTTTGAAAATTTTCAATTTTTTTTGTATTTTTCGAAAAATTTTGGACTAAAAATAAAAACAACATACAAACTAAAAACAAGGTACTAATCAACTAAATCCCTCCCCCAAACCTAAATGAGACATTGTCCCCAATGTCTTAAACAGTAAAATGAGAGTTAAGAAGGTCGTACCTGGTTAGCTGAATCTATAGGAAATTAAAGGTTAAGATCCAGATTAACTCTACGCCTCTTACCACGATCGTCCTCAGACCAATTTATCTTTGATAGGATAGGGTCAACTTGTGGCTCATGAGCTAAGAGTTGATCTATTAGATCCGGAGCAGTTCTGGCAGTAAAGAGGAGTTCTTTCATAGGTTTTGACACGAACCCATTTCTCCGAGCATCATCAAGAAACACACAAAGAAAATCATAAAATCCATCAACGTTAAGCAATCCAAGTGGTTTCTGGTGTATGTTCAGGTTTGCCCAAGATAGAACTATAAAAATTTCCTCTAATGTACCCAAACCACCTGGCAAAGCATAAAAGCATCAGCACGATTAATCATTTCTACCAGGCGTTCAGACATACCTGGCACGATCAGTTCCTCTCCGTTTGATGACCCAATAAGATTTGCCTCTGCCAAGGGTTTTGGGATGATTCCCAAAACATGACTGCCTCCTTCTTGTACGGCCTTTGAAACGATCCCCATTAATCCAAGATTGCCTCCGCCATATATTAAGTGCATATTCCTTGAAGCTAAGACTCGACCCAATTCATGTGCTGCTTCTATGTATTATGGTTTAGTACCAACACTACTACCGCAAAACACACAAATGTTTTCAACTCGTCTTCTTGAAGTGGCTTCCATGTTTTATGTTTTTCTTTCTCAACTCTGGATGACTTCAAAGGTGCAATGATGAGTTGAATTTATAATACCTGCCAATCGGACTCGTGCTTCAATTACCCAACGAATATCATTAGGAATACCATGGATTGTTAATAACCTCATCCGTTCCAAGCGAGCTTTGTATACTTTCATCAGAGATTTGGAGGGAGAGAAGGAAATTGCTTGTGAAGATTTACGAAAGCTTCTTCCATCTTGAAATGACTAAACCTGCAAAAATAAAACACACAAAATTAAATCACACCAAATCACAATATGTACAAAAATTGCATGGGTTGCCTCCCTGCTAGCGCTAAGTTTAAAGTCGTCAGCCAGACATGACTTCTCGAACGTTAAGCTGGATCTGAAAGTGTAACACTTTCTTTTTGTCGCTCAAATGATTCTCCCCAGTAGTGCTTGACACGCTTGTTTTTAACCTTGAAAGTTTTGTTAGCGTCAGGATCATGTATCTCAACGGCTCTATTTGGTAAAACTTTGGTGATCACAAATGGACCTGACCACCGTGATTTTGGCTTCCATGGGAAGATTTTCACCCTTGATTTGTTTAACAGTACCTTCTGCCCTGGTTCCAGTTGTATGCGCACTAACTTCTCATCATGTCTTTTCTTGCCCTTTTCTTTGTACAATTTGGCATCTTCAAAAGGCTGATTGTGAAATTCCTCCAATTCGTTGAGCTGGTGGAACTTTTTCTCTTCTGTTGCTTGTAGAGCAAGAATTAGCTCTTTCAGTGCAAAAGATGCTTTATCTTTAGGCTCCACAGGCAATTGACATGTTTTAAGTTTGTCAGTAGAACTTTGTCTTTTATCAGAGTTCTGAATGGTACTGTGTATCACATCAAGTTTGAAACATTCCTCATTCTTTTCATCATCTGGAAAATTCATGGCCTTGAAAACATTGAATGTTACTTCTTGGTCCTGTACCCTCATGGTTAGTTCTCCTTTTTGTACATCAATAATGGTTCGACCTGTAGCCAAGAACGGTCTCCCGAGGATGATTGGCACGTCTGCGTCTTCCTCCATATCAAGGACAATAAAATCTGCTGGGAAAATGAATTTGTCAACCTTGACCAGCACATCCTCAACTACGCCTCTTGGAAATACGAGCGTTCTATCAGCAAGTTGCAGAGAGACTGAAGTTGGCATTGTTTCTCCAATCTGTAATTTCCTGAAAATAGAAAAGGGCATCAAGTTAACACTAGCACCTAAATCACATAAAGCCTTACCAAAGTTATGTTCTCCTATGACGCAAGGAACAGTGAAACTGCCAGGATCTTTCAACTTTGGGGGAAGTTTCCTCTGAATGATAGCACTGCATTCTTCTGTTAATGCTACTGTCTCGTAATCCCCCAATCTCCGCTTTCGTGAAAGAATATCTTTCATGAATTTGGCATAGGTGGGCATTTGTTCCAACGCTTCTGCAAATGGAATGTTGATATGCAGCTTTTTGAAGATCTCCAGAAACCGGGAAAATTGCTTGTCCAATTTATTCTTCTGAAGACGTTGAGGAAAAGGTGGAGGTGGAGTGATCTGTTCTTTTTCCTTTGCTTCTTTTTCTTCCATTTGTTGCTTTGTTTCTTTTGGAACTTCCTCAGCAGTTGAATTGACTCCAACATCTTTGTTGATTTCAGTACCGCTCTTTAACATGATGGCATGACATTGTTCCTTCCCCATGTTTCTTGGATTTGGCTCTGTGTTGCTGGGAAGGGTACCTGGCGGTCTGTAACTCTGAGCATTTGCCAGTTGTCCCATTTGATTCTCTAGTGCTTTAATAGAAGCAGATTGACTTTGATTAATGCCGCTTGAGATTGAAATATAGCATCATACTTTTTTAACTGAGTCAGCACTTCTGTTATGCCTGGTTCATTTGTCTGCTCCTGGCTTTTGTTCTGCTGTTGGAATTCAGGTGGTGGATAGTTCTGCTGTTGAAATCCTGGTGGTGGATTGTTCCTTTGTCCAGAATTGTTGCTCCATGAAAAATTGGGATGATTCCTCCACCCTGGGTTGTAGGTGTTGGAATATGGATTGTTTCCCTGTCTGTTAAAATTGTTGACATAATTCACCGTTTCTTCAGGTTGAGTTGGCTCTTGTGCTCCTCCATATGTTGAACTTGTTGCTCCAATATTGCTTTGAGTGTTGAGAGTCTCCATGAATTTGCATATCTGGTCCAGTTTGGCACTAACTGCTGTGTTGGCTCCAACTTCATAAATTCCTGCAATTCTTTGAATCAAGCTCCTTTCTGTTGGCCACAAGGAATTGTTATTGGCCATCTCTTCGATTAGGTCCCAGGCTTGATCTTCTCCTTTTGACATCAAAGCTCCTCCAGCAGCAGCATCAATAGTGGTTCTCATCAATCCAGAAAGTCCATTATAGAAAGTTTGGACTTGAAGCCATTTTGGAATCTCATGGTGAGGACATTTCCGGAGCAGATCTTTGTATCTTTCCCAAGCTTCGTACATGGATTCTGAATCTTGCTGCACAAAGGATGTGATGTCATTTCTCAGTTTTGCTGTTCTGGCTGGTGGAAAGTACTTTGCAAGGAATTTGGTGGCTAGGGTGTTCCATATTGTGATGGAACCTGCTGGTAGTGAATGTAGCCAGGCCTTTGCTCTGTCTTTCAAAGAGTATGGAAAAACCCGCAATCTCATTGCTTCTTCAGCTCCTCGGTTGTAATTGAAAGTGCCGCAAACTTCCAGGAAGTTGCTGATGTGGGCGTTAGGATCTTCAGTTGCATTCCCTCCAAATTGAACTGACTGCTGAATCATCTGAATGCATGTTTTGATGTCACACGCATTTGCTGGTAAGGGAGGAAGTACAATACAGGAAATGAGTCTGTCAACCATCGGAATGGTTCTGTCTCGAATGGGAATGGTGTGGTGCAACGATCAAAGGTTCATGTTCCATGTTGACTAAAGCTTCTTGGCCTTCTCGCCTTTCTCTTCTCAACTGTCTAATGGTTATTTCAATTTCTAGGTCAAGTGGTCGGAGTTCAAAGCTTCTGGTTCGTCTCATGAAGTGTCTAAGAACCTGTAACACAAGAAAACAGAAATAATAAATAAAAAGAAATTAGATACAAGTAAAGGTATCTAACCCCTAAACTAATAGTAAAAGATAACTAAGTCCCCGGCAACGGCGCCAAAAACTTGACCGGCGTAAACACACACGTATAACGCAAGCGCACGTATCGTTCAAGTAGTATAAAAATATCGATCCCATGAGGACTTAATATCAAAACTATTAATTTTATGAGGTCAAATGATTACTAGTATCTAACAGATTGTTTGATTGATTGATTTGAAATGGTGACGATTCTAAATTTAAAAGCAAGTAAATAAAATTGTCGAAAATATGTTTTAAGAAAATTCAATATTAAAAACTATATAGGGTTGTGATTTCTTCCAATATCATTTTAAAGATGAAGTGGTTATCTTAAAGTTGGGTAATATATTGATTTATTAACCTGGAACACTAAATTATGTGTAAGCCTCTGTCGATGGTCAGACACAAATACCCAGTTTAACCCAATTGAACCATATGTCTATGTCAACCAAATTATCTGGATTCATTAAGTTTAAGTTCCAATTATGGCTACCCCCGCCCGACAGGTATATTCCTATCCTGTAAGGAAATCTATTAAAGGGTTATCTATCCTCAAGGAAGATCGTGGGCTATTAAGTCTAAGGTCTTAAACCTAAAATCCCTATGTCTAGTTCATTTTAGATTTACCAGTTCAATTTTATTAATGGCCAGTTAATAAAAAGCATTAGGATTAAGACTCAATAAATAAACCTTTATATTACCCAAACTATAATTTAACCCCTTATAAACCGGTGATATTGGATTTCATCACAACCCCAGATAACTGGCTTAGTTACGACACATATTACAGGTAGTAAAAACTTAAATAAAAGAAAAGACATAAAGTAAAATACTAAAAATAAATTGCTGAAAAGTAAATTGCTGAAAAGTAAATAAAGTAAAATTACAATAAAAGAAAATGCTGAGGTAAAAGGATCCACTTTATTATTTCTATTTTAGATATCTCCCTTAATATAATATATTAACTTTGCATGATAATTACCAACCAGCCATATAGGCGGTATCCAGATTAAGTCAAATTAATAATTAATTACCAACCGACCAATCAGGCGGTATCCAGTTTAGTCAGGTTAAAACCAATTTAAATAATTACCAACCGACCAATATGGCGGTATCCTCGTTAAGTCAGGTTTTAACTAGTTTATATATTATAATTAAGGGAGATTAATCTAAATATTAGTAATAAAAGTTTTACCTTTTACCCCAGCAAAGGGGAGTTACCTCCTCATTACTGAAAAGTAAAAACTGAAAATTAAAGAAAGAAAAGTACTGTGCGTAAAAGTAAATTGCGGAAAGTAAAAACTGAAAAAGTAAAGAAAAGAAAGTGCGAAAGCGGAAATTAATTACTGAAAGCTGTAAATAAACAAACAAGATACAATCTTCTTAGTATTCTTAAGGAATTCCTTAGAAGAAAGTATGAATTTTACAAATGAAATGGCTTGGTATTTATAGGCAAAATTTTGCCTCCATCAAATCATCACCACAATCAATTATTAATTTCTCCACTAATTGCTCCACTAATGCTCCACCAAATCCATTATTAATTGCTCCACTAATCTCTTATCATGTTTGGTGATGATTTGATAATTTTTATTATTTATTTATTAATTTATTTTTTGCTTTGAAAATGATTGAATTGACTTTAATAATTACAACACTACACACTTCTGGATGGTTCATCAATTTCGGGCAAGACATCTTCAGAATTCGAAATTATTTTGTCTTTCAAAGTTGTAGATCTTTGAGTCTTCTTTAATCTGGAACTTGAATCAGCTCAATACGATATCTGAGTAAAACGTTATGCCCAAAATACGACAGATGCGCAAAACTGGAATTTCCAAACCGCACTTCGTCAAAAACGCCCTTTCAAATTTCCAATCTCCAAAATTAATATATCAAGTCCAATAATTGCCCTTATTTGACCATATTTCATCCTAAATGATTTCATTGAGTCCCGATATTATTTTATCTGCAAAATAAACTAAAACACATCAAAACGTTCATCAAACCCGAGAAACTAAACAAAATATTAAGTAAAAGGGGCGGTAAATATTGATATATTTTCCGCTCATCATAATCCCCCATAGTTTCTTTAGGATGGACTACAAATAGGCACACATGTGAACGTGGCTCTAACTTAGTAGTCTTATTCTTCAGCACATGTGCTGGACCCCCATATGCGGAAATGTCGTAAACTAATTTTACGACCACTCCACAACTCTAACAAAGTCTTCGGAACAGACTTAGATAGAACACTGCTTTAAGGATATACATTACTATTTGCAATGCATACCCCTAGAACGAACTAGGTAGTCAGCTACAACTATTTTATTGTGGTGTTCCAGGTGCTGTGAGCTAAGATATTATCCCATGCTCAATTAAGAATTCCTCGAAATCTCTGTCAAGGTATTCTCCTCCATGATCAGATCGTAGAGTTTTGATTGTCTTACCTAACTAGTTCTCAACCTCAGCATGATACTCTTTCAACTTTTCAAAAGTATCTGACTTGTGCTGCATTACGTAAACATACCCATATCTTGAATAATCGTCAATAAATGTGACAAAGTATCCATAACTACCTTGGGCTCTTACATTCATCGGTCTGCAAACGTCCGAATGTATTAGCTCTAGTGGTTGACTGACTTTTATACCTTTTCCAGTAAAAGGTCTCATGGTCATTTTTCTTATAAACAGGATTTGCAGACTGGTAAAGTTCTGAGCTTTAACTGATTTAAGGCTCCGTTCTTTATCAACCTATCTATCGGGTCAAGGCTGATATGACAAGTCTAAGATGTCACAGATATGTGTCATCGTGAGAAATCTTTTGTCGTTTTGTTTTAGGTTTATCAACCTTAAATATTTCAGTGTTGAGCAGTGACCTATGTATTAACGGTCTTAATATATACAAGTTATTTTCTGAGTTTCCTGGAAATATAGTTAATCTATTTCTACCAATAATAACCAAATTACTATTAAAATAAACTGAAAAACCATCATCTAAAAAGTTTGGAAACAAAAATCAAATTCCTGCGAAAACCAGGAATGAATAACACATTGTTCAAATTTAAATAACTATTATTCATAAAATTTAAAGTGGAAACTCTCACTGCTCTGTCTGAAACGACATTCTCTGTCCCGACCCTCATAGTGTAGTCACCTTCAGCAAGGTCCCTCCATGAGTCAAGTAGTTGGAAATAAGAACAAACATGGTTAGTGGCTCCAGAATCCAGAATCCAGACGGATTTATCATCCTCCACTAATAGAAATTCGATAACGAGTAAATCATATTTACCTGTAGCCTTTTTCTATTTCAGCTCGGCAAGGTATTTAGGATAATTACTTTTCTAATGCCCGTCCTTGTTGTAGTGGAAACATTTTCCCTTGGGCTTGGCATCATTGGAACCTTTTTTATTCTTCTTCTTCTTCTTCATGGGCTTAGCCTTAGCCTTCCCAATGCTATTCTTCTTCTTCTTTGCTGATTTAGAGTTTCTTTTGAAGAACACAAATCGGAAACTTTTAAAGTTTCGACACGAAATAGAAAAACATATCGGCTAAAGTATTATACCATCAAGGTAAGACCGTAATGGAAAATACTTAAGCAATAAGTTTCTAATATACTTGAAAGAGTATAGTATTCTTTCAATGAGGACTCCTCCCGGAACACGTCATCCTGACGGTGTGTCCGAACCAGAGTAACTGAATTTTGTTGGACATGAAAAGGTTAATCATGAGTCGCTCTGAGCTACCATTTCCTTCAATGGATACGCATAAATAGTGCAAGAACTTATTTTGAATAAGGTTTTATAAAAATCTGTTTGACAGATATCATATTAGATATGAACAGGAAAGAAACCGGGTTTCTCATTCATGATAATTTGGGTATGCTGGGCATATGTTTGGATGATACCAAACTAGAACCCAAATTGGATAAGTGCCTATTGTAGGATATCCTAGGGATACCATAAGTATTGCACTTATACAACTCACAAGAGAACATTTAGATTATTGCTCACCATGCTGATTTCCTAAGAGGAATACTGATAAGCAGTGGTAAGTGGGAGGATAGTGAAACTCGATGAAAATCGGAGTAATACTATTCCAAGCACCTATTCCTTAATGGAACATAAATAGTTCATCAATGATGAAACTATTACCAGTAATCTTCGAATACACAAGAACCACGTATGTCGGAGAGAGTCAGAAAACAACCTGGGGTATGGGTTTCTGATCTCACCTCATAAAGATGTCTATCTTATTGAGGTATACCAACTGACTACGTATGAGGAAGTGATACAAGGTATCGACTCCATATCATGGAAAAGTGCCATTATATCCGAATTGGATTCTATTTATATCAACAAGTTTGGATACTAGTTGATGTACCGCAAGGCATTGTGCCTATTGGTACTATACAAGTCTTCAAGGAAGACATACATGGATGGCAACATACCAACATACTAAGTTAGGATTGTAGCGGAAAGGTATTGTTATCAACATTGTGTTGATTAAGATTCAACCTTTTACCTGTTGCCACGGTAAATCCATTTGGATAATGCTTGCTAATGCTGCATGTTTCATTTGTGAAATATGTCAGCTTAATGGGAAAATCGCTTTCCTGAAAAGGAAACCTTTTGGAGGATGTTTACAAAATCCTGTCGGTTTTGTCGTACCATAACAAGTAAACAAAGGTTTGCAGGTTATTTGATCCATGTTTGGATGGAAGCAAGCATTAGGTTCTTGGAATTATTGTTTTGATGTAATCATAATGGAGTATGATTTAATTCAAAACGAAAATGATTCTTGTGTATATAAGGAGGTTAGTGGGAGCGCACTGACAGTGGCTGTCCTATAAAATAATGATAATATATCATTTCTTGGAAATTATATTCCCATAAAATAATTGGTGAAAGCTTGGTTTTCGAGAAAACTCTCCGAGAAATCGTACATTGAAAAATGTATGCGACCTAGTGTCTCATATGCTTTGAGCATATGGATTCACAAACAGGACAATCCAAGTGATAGTCACTAGATTGATGTTAAGAACATCCGTTAGTATCTTAGAGAACTAAGGATGATGTCTTAGTCTAAGGAGAATGAGAACTTGAAGTGACTGGGATCACTGTAGCAAGTTTCCTAAACCGATAAGACAATTATAAGTCGCAAACGGTACTATACAGTTTGAATGACGGAACAGTGAGCTGGAAATCTTCCAAGTAAGATACTGTTACCGAATAAACAACAAATGCGGGTTATTGCTGCTGCTGAGGCGGGAATAGAAGCCAATTGGGTCGATAATAAATCTAATTAGATTAGATATAATTCTATTAGCAGCTGAGCTAGGCGTCAGCACAGGCTAAAGAATTAATGGTCTCATCAACGATCCATATACATACTTTGATATTCATCTGATTCGTTCGGATCATACATCATGGCGATGTGATGATCGAATAAATCGCATCAGATGATAATCATGCAAATCCGCTGACGAAAGCATTTCTCAGTAATTTGAGCCAACCGTACATAGTTCAGGTGGTAGACACTCGAGTGACTGGCAATAGGCCAAGTGGGAGATTGTTGGACAATTATGACTCATAGCGTCACTATTTGTACAGATCATGGTGTTGTTGTACAAATTAACTATGTGACAAAAGAGATTGCACTCTTATCATTTGTGATTAGATCACCTAGATATATAAATGATAGGAGGTCCCTATGATTAGTTCCTAGATTGAGAATGATATGAGACAGTATCAATCCATGAAGGATTAATCATTAAATATCCCTAGTCAGAGCATTATCGAGATTGGACATCGATAAATGGGTAAAAGACTAGTATTACACTTGTGCACGTTGTGAGGGCACAACGTCATAGTTCTCATATATTTAGGTATATGATACTCATGCAAGTGTAATAAGAGGGTGTGTTTTACAGATGGTACGGGAAACAGCTTCGCTCTGGATAGACCCCCTCGGAATTCCATTGGTAGTATGACTATGTGTCTATGGAAGTCCGAAATCAGGGTAGGTGTATTTGGTCTTAACATGAGACTTGCACCGCTAATACTTGCGACAATCAATATACTTTGGTTGCGGTCATCCAGGGCTTTAACAGGTTCTGTGTACGCCAATGCTGGGTATATTGAGAACCGTAGTGTGTTGGGTGTGATGTCAAGACGGAAGTATCACTTCAGTCATAGTGTAGATGATGGTCACGTAGGATACGGGACTGGTTCTCTCAAATGCTGCAGCTATCGGGATATTATGACAAGGTCATGTATATCCGATTATAGAGACTAGTCACCAGACATCCGACATGTGTTTCGTACGGGGCAGACACAATTCCAGCCCCAGGCCTAGCACGTGATCATCCGATACTGGATCGACATACACGATACTACGTATACTACGCCTGATATAGATCGCTTATTCCTGTAAGCATGTTTCTGGAGAATTGGGTAGGCATGACGCTTTGCTAGAAGCCAACCTTGTCTTGTAAATCGGTATAAACATAGTACGAGGTACTTACTTGTTCGGATAGTCCGACGACTGAATTTACTGGCAACATATCCGGGGATCTCATGGGTCGCTTCCCGAAGATTCACCGATGACGTATGACTCGCACTTTTATAAATTTGGGATTAATTAGATGAGACAGAAATTAATCTGGGATTAATTGCGGAGATATTTTATCTAGGATAAAATATCAATTAAAGATAGAAAACGATTAATTTGGAACTAATCGATAAATTAATATATTCGATATATTAAACGAAATTGGATTTCGAAGCGGAATTAAAATTAGATTTTAATTCGGGCGAACGAGTTAATTTAGAATTAATTCGTTAGCGATGTGAATAGTGATTTCGCTAGGCATAATCATTTAATTACGTCGCAACGGAAAATTCGTTAATTTGGAATTAGCGAACCCGAGCCCGGGATTTTTTGCGAGCGCATTCGCATTTTGAATTCGAGTGCGGCACGCAAGTCAAATCAAGCGTCAAATCATTACTCACATCAAACGTCAAATCACATGTCACTTTGAGTGATGTGACAATTGATTGATTGATTGATGTGAGATGATGGCAAGCATTTAATGCTTGAATTTTTGAAAAGAATTATGGTATATGTTTTATTTGTTTTTGAAAAACAAATTAACAAATACACATTTCTTCTTCTCTCTCCCTGCTTCACGATTTTGGAGCCAAAATTGCTCCTTCTTCTTTCTTGGCCAACAAGCCTTTTCTTCTTGTTTTTATTTTCTGGTTGGACCGAATTTGAGGACAAGAAAAGAGTGAAATTTATGGCAAATTTCTCGAGTGCTAGCACATCAAATGAGGATATACAAAGGTTAAAGGGAACTCACTGCATGAGCCCAATCAACTCAAGCTTGGAGCTTTCATGGAGGACCATCAATGGCTGAATTTGAGGACAAGAAAACAGCCCACTACCGAGCTTGGAGGAGGCAGAAAATGAAGTTTTTGTTGTCAACCGCATCACTCAACCATTCATTGTGAGTATTCCGCACCTCCTTTGATTGTATTCACATGTTATTTTCTTGCTTGATAAATGATCTTGGGAACCTTAGAGGAAACCAACAATTACAACATTTGTAAACAATGTCTTTATGGCCTTACATCCCAAAATCAAAACCAACATAAAAATAAGAGCCGGAAAAATTTACTACCAATGCAAAATCCATTCATCATATGAATAACAAAAAATCATTCATCTCATAAATATTCTTTTGTGCCTACTCAATTAAACATGCATATTAATATTAATAACTCATATAATATATAAAACAGTAACTTTAAATCAAAAGAGAAAGGTTAATAACACTTTTCAACCTTTTCTCTTGATGCCAATTGTAGGAACCACTTTCCTAGAGCAGCGGAAACACGTTAAGCACCCAGGATTGGACCTGAAATTTTTTTCTGCCCTTCTATCTTAATAGCCGAATGTTACTAGTTCCAATACTGAAATTTTACTTCTGTTTTGGATAAAATTTCAGCCCCGGAACAGTCCCTGAACAGCGGCACAAAACTGGACTGTTTTGGACCCGAAATGCACCCAACTCACTAGCCAAATCAGTCATTGATTGAATCCATTTTTGCTATATTTAAGATCTGATTTTTCAGCCAAAAACAGTCCCAACACAGCCCCAAAACACCCCTTAAAGTTCCCTAAACTTTCTGGATCGAAAGCAAAACAAACCGAGCCCCGTTTCACTGTGAATATGTGCGGCAGTGAGCAAAAATAATGCTCACTGCCATGGATCAAAGAAAAAGTGGAAGAAGATGGATTTTCGTTCGACTCCAAAAGGACTTATGTGCTATGTCTCGCAACCAACGGAAACTAGTGTGGGCTAAACTCACAAAACTAATCCTTAAACACTTTAGAGATTAAGGTCACATAATGTTTTCTTTTTGGTTTTTCTTTGTTCTTCCTTTTATTTTCTCAACACTTGAGAGAGTTTGAAGAAGAAGAAAGGTAGCTAGGGTTTGTAATGAATATGTTAGGTAAAAAATAAAAATCTAATTATTTTTAAACCTAGGGTTATTTGTTTCTAAAACAAACAAAACCATTCCCCTCCCAATAGGAAGTTTCGGCCACCCCTTTAATTTTTATTAAATTTTGTAACAAAAAATTTTTAATTACGATAATTAAAAAAGATGTTACAAAATTAAAAAAAGTTATCTCCTTTTGAAAGTGTAACCACCAAAAATATCCAAGGGTTTCAAAATCCAAAATTTGGAAATTCCAAATTTAGCCTTATTAAATTATACCATATATAATTTAATATTATGTATTTAATAATTATCATATAATTATTAAAATCATATATTAAATTTTAATATATAGTTTCAAATGTTACAAAATAATATTATTAATCATATTAATAATATTTTCATATGTGAGTATATAATTGGACTATCCAATTAAATTTAATATGTTATAGTATATCGAGCTAGCACGAGGACCAAATGGACCTACGGTTGCGAGCTCCAATAATCTCGGAATATTAATTAAGCTCTTAATAAATATTCCAAATTATTAACTCCAGGTTATTCCACTAAAAACCCGAAGCTGCACTCTCGTTGTCGCATATAGATAAATTAAGTTGTACCACGTCGGTGTCCTCATTACATACAGATTAACCATTCATGAGTATCTTGTAATTAGAGCCGAGTCAAATGTCTGTTATACCCCTCTAATTATTTTTAACTTAAGTACCATTGATTTGCTGGAATTCTCTAAGGACCCAAGGATCATTATCAAGCATGAAACAAGTGCAAATACAATCAAAGAAGTCACGGAATACTCACAATGATAGGTTGAGTCGATGCGGTGAAGACAAAAACATTTTCTGCCCTCCAATGGAAGTCACGGCAGTGAGCTTTTTGGTTGTCCTCCATTTTCGGTTTTGGCTTGATCCATGAAGCTCCAAGCTTTGTTTGGTCATTCCTTGCTCATGAAGTGAGTTCCCTATCACCTTTGTATGGCTCATATGTGTGCTAGCACCTTGATGATTTACCACAAATCATCCAAAGCTTCTCCTTAGCTCTCAGTTTTTAGAAAACAGCAGAATTCAGTCATTGTCCGTGTGCGAGAAGAAGGAGTTTTTCGCTCCAAAAATGAAAAGAGAGAGAGATCGATTGGTTGGTGAGAAGGGAAATTGTGTATCTAATACACCTTTTCAACTTCAAAAAAATTTCATTTACATTTTCCATTTTCCAAAAAAGTCAAACCATAAATGCTCACAACCACCAACATCAACTAATCACATCATTCAATCAATCAAGTGACAAGTTGTCACATCACTCAAAGTGACTAATGATTTGACGCTTGAAGTGACTAGCGATTTGACGCTTGATTTGACTTGTGTGCCGCACTCGAATTCGAAATGCGAATGCGCTCACAAACAATCCCAGGCTCGGGTTCGCTAATTCCAAATTAACGAATTTTCCATTGCGACGTAATTAAATGATTATGCCTAGCAAAATCACTATTCACATCGCTAACGAATTAATTCTAAATTAACTCGTTCGCCCGAATTAAAATCTAATTTCAATTCCGCGTCGAAATCCAATTTCGTATAATATATCGAATATATTATTTTAATCGATTAATTCCAAATTAATCATTTTCTCTCTTTAATTGATATTTTATTCTCCGTAATTAATCCTAGATCAATTTTCTCTCTCATCTAATTAATCCAAGATTAATTAAAAGTGCGAATCATATGTCATCAGTGAATCTTCAGGAAGCGACCCATGAGATCCCCGGATATGTTGGCAGTAAATTCGGTCGTCGGACTATCCGAACACGTAAGTACCTAGTACTACGTTTATAACGATTTACAAGACAATGTTGGCTTCTAGCAAAGCGCCATGCCTACCCAATTCTCCAGAAACATGTTTACAGGAATAAACCATCTATATCAGGCGTAGTATACATGGTATTGTATATGTCGATCCAGTATCGGATGATCACGTGCTAGGCCTGGGGCTGGAATTGTGTCTGCCCCGTACGAAGCACATGTCGGATGTCTGGTAACTAGTCTCTATAATTAGATAAACCTGACCTTGTCATTTTATCCCGATAGCTGCAGCATATAAGAGAACAAGTTTCGTATCCTACATGACCATCATCTCCACTATGACTGGAGTGATACTTCCGTCTTGACATCACACCCAACACACTACGATTCTCGATATACCTAGAAGAGGCGTACACAGAAACCGGTTAAAGCTCTGGACGACCAAAACCAAAGTATATTGATTGTCGCAAGTATTAGCGGTGCAAGTCTCAGGTTAAGACCAAATACACCTACCCTGATTTCGGAATTCCATAGACACATAGTCATACTACCAATGGAATTCCGAGGGGGTCTATCCAGAGCGAAGCTATTTCCCGTACCATCGGTAAAACACAACCTCCTATTACACTTGCATGAGTATCCTATACCCAAATATATGAGAACTATGCTGTTGTGCCCATCACAACGCGCACAAGTGTAATACTAGTCTTTTACATAATTATCGATGTCCAATCTCGATAATACTCTGACTAGGGATATTTAATGATTTATCCTTCGTGGACTGATACTGTCTCATATCATTCTCAATCCAGAAACAAATCATAGGGACCTCCTATTATTTATACATCTTGGTGATCTAATCACAAATGATAAGAGAGCAATCTCCTTTGTCACATAGTTAATTTGTAAAACAACACCATGATCTGTACAAATAGTGATGGTTATAATTGTCCAACAATCTCCCACTTGGCCTATAGCCAGTCACTCGAGTGTCTGACACCCGAACTATGTACAGTTGGCTCAAACTGCTGAGAAAAGGCTTTCGTCAGCGGATTTGCATGATTATCGTCTGATGCGATTTATACGATCATCACATCACCACGATGTATGATCCGAACGAATCAGATGAATATCGAAGTATGTATCTGGATCGTTGATAAGACCATTAATCTTTAGCCTGTGCTGTAGCCTAGCTCAGCTGCTAACAGAACTATATCTAATCTAATTAGATTTATTTATCGACCCAAATGGCTTCTATTGCTGCCTTATCTGCAGCAATAACCCGCATTTGTTATTTATTCGGTAACAGTATCTTGCTTGGAAGATTTCCAGCTCAATGTTCCGTTATTCAAACTGTATAGTACATTTTGCGACTTATAGTCGTTTTATCGGTTTGGTATCTTGTATCAGTGATCCCAGTCACTTCAAGTTATCCTTCTCCATAGTAAAAGACAGCATCCTTAGTTCTCTAAGAAACTAAAGGATGTTCTTAATTTCAATCCAGTGACTATCACTTAGGATTGACCCGATTGTGAATTCATATGCTCAAAGCGTATGAGACACCAGGTAACGTACATTTTTCAATGTACGAATTCTCGGAGAGTTTTCGAAAGCCAAGCTTTCACCGATTTATTTATGGGAATATCATTTCCAAGAAATGACACATTATCATTATTTATAGGATATCCACTGTCAGTGCGCTCCCACTAACCCTCTTATATACACAAGAATCATTTCGTTTTGAACTAAATCATTAACTATTATGATTACATCAAAACGGTAATTCCAAGAACCTAATGCTTGCTTCAATCCAAACATGGATCAAATAACCAGCAAACCTTGTTTGCTAGTTTTGGTACGACAAAACTGTCAGGATCTTTTAAACATCCTCCAAAAGGTTTCCTTTTAAGGAAAGCGATTTTCCCATTAAGCTGACATATTTCATAAATGAAACAAGTAGCTTTAGCAAGCATTATCCAAATGGATTTACATTGGCAATAGGTAAAAGGTTTTGTCGTAATCAACATAATGTTGACAACGATACCTTTTCGCTAAAAGCCTAGCTTTACATGTTGGTATGTTGCCATCCATGTATGTCTTCCTTGAAGACTGATATAGTACCTATAGGCACAACGCCTTGCGGTATATCAACTAGTGTCCAAACATAGTTGTATACATGGAATCCATTTCGGATTCATGGCACTTTGCCATAATAGGGAGTCGACACCTTGTATCACTTCCTCAAACGTAGTCAGTTGGTATACCTCAATAAGATAGACATCTTTATGAGGTGAGATCAGAAACCCATACCCCAGGTTGTTTTCTAACTCTCTCCGACATACGCGGTTCTTGTGTATTCGAAGATTAATGGAATAGTTTCATCCTTGATGAACTATATATGTTCCATTAAGGATTCGGTGCTTGAAATAGTATTACTCCGATTTTCATCGAGTTTTACTATCCTCCCACTTACCACTGCATGTAGGTATTCCTCTTAGGAAAACCTCATGGTGATCAACAATTACATTGTTCTCATGTGAGTTGTATAAGTACTATACTTCGGTATCCCTAGGATAACCTACAATTGGCACTTATCAAATTTGGGTTCTTGTTTGGTATCATCCAAACATATGCCTAGCATACCCAAATCATCAGGAATGTGAAACCCGGTTTCTTTCCCGTTCATATCTAATATGAAGTCTGTCAAACAGATTTTTATGGAACCTTATTCGAAATAAGTTCTTGTACTGTTAAAGCGTATCCGTTGAAGGAAATGGTAGCTCAGAGCGACTCATGATTAACCTTATCATGTCCAACAAAATTCGGTTACTCGGTTCAGACACACCGTCAAACTAATGTGTTCCGAGAGGAGTCCTCATTTGAAAGAATACTATACTCTTTCAAGTATATTAGAAACTTATTGCTTAAGTATTTTCATCATGGTCTAACTGTGACGATTTAATACTTTAGCCGATCTGTTTGTCTATTTCGTGTCGAAATTGTAAAAGTTTCTGATTTGGGTTCTTCAAAAGAAACACATAACCATAACGCGATGCCACATCCGTAAAGGTCATGAAATATTCATATCCACATCTAGCCTAGCTAGACATGGGCCCACTTGCTTCACTATGAACTAGGGCTAACTGATCGGTGACATTTTCACTTTTACCAAGTAAATAGTGTTGTAGGCACATTGCCCAACAAATTAGATTCGTTGACTTTATTTGAATGGAATCAAATCAGTCCTAGTACCCACTCTTCAAAAGTGTGGATATACGAGTCTTGTTTAATTGTGTCCCAGACAACAATGCCACAATATGTTTCTTCTGATCATATCAGTTTGAGCTATATGTTTGTCATGTTATACTTTTGAGATTTATTTATATTCAAAATATAAATGCTGTTATTCACATCTAATGTGTTTATCTCAATATCATCTTTATATAATAAAACACTTTAGTGTTCTAGAATATAAAGGTCCATCCGCAACGGATTGAACACTGATATAAAGATAATGTTTCTAGTCAAACTAGTTACATTATAACAGTTTCCAAATTTAGGTACACATCTGGAGGTAGTTCCTAAACTTAGGTATCTACGGTTAAAACAACGACTTTCGTCCCGTTTCCAATTCGCAGATAAATCTCAATTGAAGTCCGTATCCTGCTCATAGCAGATTCTGAACATCAGTACATATTTATGTATCACACTAAGTATTTAAAATCTAATTTTAATACAAGTAATGAACATAACAATGACAATCATATTTAAAGTCAGAGCCTTGCCCTGTCTTTAATTCCTTCATGTCTGCTTTGTCCAAACGGCAGTCACGCTTCTGCGATCCCTTTTGCCACATTTAGGCAGACATTTTGGGATATGTCCTTTATCTTCCCAGAAGATCATAATGATTTTACCTTTGCCCTTTTCAACATTCCAGAAGCCTTTGGCCTAGCCTCGGGTTTCTAGAATATCGAAGTAAGGTGCGCCTTGCGCTACTTGCCTATTGCAAATTTTGACTTTGTCTCCTTGAGAATAGTCATTAACTCTCCAAGAGTTTATTATTGCAATTTAATACTTCTAAAATCTATGAATAGATCTATGAAGATCCTTCAATTTCAATATCATACTTTAAGGATCTAACCCTTAGTTCTGATAAAGAAATTAAGGAGTTTATTGCGGCAAGCTTAATGGATTAAGCACTTAAGTAATCATTACATAAATCTTCCAAAGATTATGCTCTACTATTTTCTTAACTCCGGGCTTAGGCCTAATATGTTATTTTATCAAATAAAGTAACTTATTAGTTTCCAGGACCATCCTGAAATATTCCCAATTTGAAAATTAAAGCATTTAAATACATTTTTCCTTAGGATTATGTTTTAAATGCCAATCTTTCAATTTTATCTTGATTCTAATAGTCCAACTATTTAATCAACGATTAAGGTACTATTTATTATAATGATTTCTATAGTCCAACTATTTAATCAACTATAATTAATTAAATCAAATATATTGATTATTATAATCCAATTATATAATCAAATATAAATGAATAGTTTGAATACAGTCCAACTGTTAATTAAAACAACGTTTAAATATTAGTCCAACTAACATTTAATATATATTTGACGAATGATATTTGATTTGAGCGCGTATGGCAAGTAATTAAACGAATATTGCAAATTTAATTCTTGCCTCGCACTATTTTTCAGCGAGCCTCTAACCCTCTGTCGAGTACTCGGGAAACCGTGTTTCCTAGCGGGCTAGGATCCTGTTAAATATCACACAATCTTGACTTTGGCCAACAAATTGTATGATAATTAACTAGGTAGATCTCTAAGATCAATTGGATCCAATTCAATTCCTAGATCCAGTAGGGGGATATCCAAGTCCGAAACATATATCTTATATATGCCAATATATCCAATATATTGTCCAACCTTTTTCCTCTGAATCAACTAAGCCTTGGCTTTGGCACAACAAACTTAGTGATCCAAGTCAAGCGCGACCCATTGACCACGGAAAGCTTCGTAATCAATGTCGATGGACAAGAAGTGGTCTTGACTTTGGCCAACAAACCACAACTTGGACAAGACACCGATATGGAACAAAGCTCTCGTGATTCAAACACATCATCGACGGACAAAGGCCTTGACTTTGGCCAACAAACCAATGCCAGTCTTGGATATTGAGTAAGAATCACTCAATGGAAGGAAAAACGCTTAATATTTGTGAGGGTTTTTCGAGTGCAAATTGGCAACCAATTTATTATCTTTGTTAAGGTCTCATCATCATACACCCTTAAACATGCATTCTAAATACATAATAAAGCGCGTATAATAAAATAATAATAATATGCGGATGGATACTTTACACAATGATCCTAGATCAAATCTCTCTCTTCCTATCTCCCGCTAGCACAAGTATTTACTTCTACCCGTTACACTGCACTTATAAAGAAACCTCATTTACATTGAGGGGAATATGTGATAAGAGAATACAAAGAATAAGGAGGTAATAAGGCTGGACACGCAGGTCCAATTAATAAATCAAATTTATTACAACATTTCTAAAATTGCCCCACCCATCTAATATCCATCTGATATACATTATTCATGCATCGCAACCATGTATTCACACAAGCATGTTATCAATCAATCTAATCAAATTAATTAATCTGATAATTAATGACTATCCAATGTTCAAACAACGATTTGATTTTGCTCGAGTCAAACTCGTTTTGCGAATAAGTACTCAAAGTACGAATTCTCGAATAAAATTAAACTACATAATTAAATCCAATTCAATTTGTATTTAATACTAATTCGCTATTTAATTCCAAATTAAATATTACACTTTATAAATAAACTTTTACGACTTAAATTCCAAATTTAATCGTTACGGGTCTCAAAGCCCGATTAATATCCAATATTAATTTAATTAAAGTCCAATTGGCTTTTAATTAATTTCTTAAGGCGTGGACTTTTGGTCAACTCGGGTCGAACCCAATAACCAAAGTCCAATCCGGGAGTTACCCCATAAGCCCATAAATCAATTTAGGCCCAATTAAACTTTAAAGGTCCATTAGTCGCATTTGGGCTTTATGGAAGCGGTTTTGGGCCTAATTGGATCCAACAAATTTTGCCTAAACCCAACTTAGTACAACCAAGCCCAATAATCCCAATAACAACTTTCAAGCCCAATTTTAACAAAATAGGCCCAAATAATTAAATTACCAAATTCCAAATTCCCAATTTAATTACATAAAGTGTATAACACAATTAATTACCCAATTAACATTTCTAAAACACCAATTATCCTAATTAATCATGCTCAATTACATCAATTAGTGTCCAACACATTTTGATCAAAAAATCAAACCCAAACATGCTTTTAAGCTCTCGGTTTTTAGGGCAATTTGATGTCCAATTCGAATTCAATCCAATTAAATCCAATTCAACATTAAATCAACATTCCCGAATGATTCTAACTCATCCAATGAATCAAAAATCAAAAAATTCCAAGACTAAATAGGGCACATGTATTCGGCCAAGCCTCAATAAATTGGGGAAAATTGTTCCAAACAAAATTTCTTGAAATTGATCCAACAATCTTCAATTCAACAACATTTAAGCATACTAAATCATTCAATTTCATTAAATCATGCTCAAATTCAATTTACCCAATTTTAACCCTAAATTATTTTCAAGCTCAACCTTGCTCTTGATACCATTGTTGGAATTCTCTAAGGTCCCAAGGATCATTATCAAGCATGAAACAAGTGCAAATACAATCAAAGAAGTCGCGGAATACTCACAATGATCGGTTGAGTCGATGCGGTGAAGAAAAAAACATTTTCTGCCCTCCAATGGAAGTCACGGCAGTGAGCTTTCTGGTTGTCCTCCATTTTCAGTTTTGGCTTGATCCATGAAGCTCCAAGCTTTGTTTGGTCATTCCTTGCTCATTAAGTGAGTTCCCTATCACCTTTGTATGGCTCCTATGTGTGCTAACACCTTGATGATTTGCCACAAATCATCCGAAGCTTCTCATTAGCTCTCGGTTTTTCAGAAAACAGAAGGTAGAATTCGGTCATTGACCGTGTGAGAGAAGAAGGAGTTTTTGACTCCAAAAATGAAAAGAGAGAGAGATCGATTGGTTGGTGAGAAGGGAAGTTGTGTATCTAATACACCTTTTCAATTTCAAAAAAATTTCATTTACATTTTCCTTTTTCCAAAAAATTCAAACAATAAATGCTCACAACCACCCACATCAACTATTCACATCATTCAATCAATCAAGTGACAAGTTGTCACATCACTCAAAGTGACTAATGATTTGACGCTTGATGTGACTAGTGATTTTATGCTTGATTTGACTTGCGTGCCGCACTCAAATTTGAAATGTGAATGCGCTCACAAACAATCCCGGGCTCGGGTTCTCTAATTCCAAATTAACAAATTTTCCGTTGCGACGTAATTAAATGATTATGCCTAGCGAAATCACTATTCACGTCGCTAACGAATTAATTCTAAATTAACTCGTTCGCCCGAATTAAAATCTAATTTCAATTCCGCGTCGCAATCCATTTTCGTATAATATATCAAATATATTATTTTAATCGATTAATTCCAAATTAATCGTTTTCTCTCTTTAATAGATATTTTTTCCCAGATAAAATATCTCCGCAATTAATCCCAGATCAATTTTCTCTCTCATCTAATTAATCTCAGATTAATTAAAAGTGCGAGTCATACGTCATCGGTGAATCTTCGGGAAGCGACCCATGAGATCCCCGGATATGTTGGCAGTAAATTCGGTCTTCGGACTATCCGAACACGTAAGTACCTAGTACTACGTTTATACCGATTTACAAGACAAAGTTGGCTTCTAGCAAAGCGCCATGCCTACCCAATTCTCCAGAAACATGCTTACAGGAATAAGCGATCTATATCAGGCGTAGTATACATGGTATTGTGTATGTCGATCCAGTATCAGATGATCACGTACTAGGCCTGGGGCTGGAATTGTGTCTGCCCCGTACGAAGCACATGTCGGATGTCTGGTCACTAGTCTCTATAATCGGATAAACCTGACCTTGTCATTTTATCCCGATAGCTGCAGCATATAAGAGAAAAAGTTTGGTATCCTACGTGACCATCATCTCCACTATGACTGGAGTGATACTTCCGTCTTGACATCACACCCAACACACTAGCCCTAGGCATTATCGGATCCGGATTGGATCGGACCGGATTCGAATCCGATCTGATCCGATAAGCGTGGAGATATTTGATTCGAATTGATTCGAATCAAATATCAAACTCGGTTTGATCCGATCTGAAAAAAAACGGATCGGATCAGATCAAACCAATCCGATTCGATTGATAATCGGATTGGATCTGTTTGATTCGAACACTGATCCGAATTCGGTAAATTGTTCGAATTTGATCATATATTCGAATTTGATTACCGATCCGAATTTGAATACCGATTTGAATTTGATTACCTATCTGAATTTGATAATGATCATGATAAATTTAATTTGATAAAGAAACTGAATTTGATAAAGGCAAAACAATCAAAATTCAAAATAGAAAACATCAAAACACAAACACATTAGTCATTAGCCATTAGGACATAACTTGTCATAATGTCATGTAGGAAATTAAAATTTAAAAGCAATAACTGAAAACTGGAAAAGTAATAACTAATTGTTCATAGGATTCATTTAGCCCCAACTGTTCATAAATGCATAAAGGTAAATATTTCGTGCTCATATGATCATATCCATCCTACTGCGGTACTGCCAAGAATCAAGATCCAAAGTCCAAACAAACCTATCATGCCATGAAGCAAATGAAAATGTCAAAATGATAAGAAATTTATGACCAAGAAAATAGAAATTGAAGATCAAGCAAAGCTGTAAAGTATAATAATCCCCCAACTGTTCACAAACACATTCTGCTCAAATCAAAATGCACCACCAGAACATCAATTCACAATGGTGCTTTATTGGGTGAAAGCTGATAGTTGATAAATTGATGAAAATGTTAAAATGTTTCATCAAAATGAAACTATGAGAAGATCAACCATGTATAAAAGTTGAATTTCTATTCATCATGCCCCCAAGTTTGTGATAATACTTCAATCAAATAACTATATAACCAGTCAATTTATTGTAAATATTAGAGGACCAGCCATGAGAATCAATTAAAAGTTGATTTATTGTAAAAATTTATACCTACTGCCTGCAAATCACATATGCAAGAATCAGCTGTGAAGGAAATATCAATTCTCCCATTGTGCTACAGAGCTGCAGCAGTAAATATCAAAGATGGAACCACCCATATTGTCAACATCAATAAGATAAACTCTCTGACATACAATTAATATAGAACTTCTTTAGAAAGACTGTTATTTAGATGATACTGAACACAATTCCAGGGGCAGTGGGGCACTACACTAGTATGTGACCATGTGTGAGCAGTCATTTATTGTAGACAAAGCATACAACAGAATGTAAATGACATTCTCAATTAGGATGCAGCACATTAAGAACTACTAAACAATTACAAAAGTTAGACAATAGTTCAAAAAGATTAGCGAAATAAAATTAAAATCAATCTAGACATCTAGTGATCTAACTACATTGTAAAAATTGTACCTTCATATACTCATCCTCAAATCAAACTCTGTTTCCAACAACATGATCCAGCGATTGTGATTCAGATTGTGACTTGTGATATTCTTCAAATAGAATACAAACAAAAAAAATTATTCTAAGTTAGCATTTTATGATATTCAATGTAAAAAACTCAAAATTGAAAAACAAAGTGATAAGTTTTTTTTACCTTCCTCAAGCTTTTCGTAATACTCAGCCTCCAATAGCATTGCTTCCACTTCATTGTTTTTGTCAATTGTAAGCCTATTCCGTATCCAATTTTGAGTGCATATAAGAGCCTCGACCATAACGGGAGTTAATGAGCTACGAAAATTATCAAGAACACGACCGCCCGTACTAAATGCCGATTCAGATGCCACTGTGGATACCGACATTGCAAAAATGTCATGAGCAATCCTAGCCAAAATTGGATACTTACTAGCATTTGTCATCCGCCACCTCAGAACACTAAAGCTAGGGTCACGACTAGTCTCATAAGGTTCCATCAAATACATTTCAACCTCAGTACTATCCTCTTGATGAATGACATGACGAGTCTGAAAAACCTGAAATGGATCATCAGGTTGCACGTTTGTATTGCGCTTACGCACTCTATCTTATGCTCGCGGTCTAACAAACGGCTGAGACTGAGATTGTGTCATACTACCAGCACTAGACCCATATTCACCAACACCAGTTACACCCCCACCTCTTGATCCATCACCGTCAACCAACAACCCATTTGTGCCATACCATTCATTATACGTATCGTATAATCTTTTCAATAAATCTCTAGTGGACTTTCTCATTTCATCCATCTTAACATTATCATTATCAAAAAGTATACCAAAACAAACAAAGGCAAATGTCATCTTACGTCGTGGATCAAGAATAGTACTAACAATCAATAATTTATTTATTTTGGCAGTGGTCTCCCAATATTTATCAAATTTCATCTTCATAGAAATTGCCATCTCACGCAAAAGAGGATGTTCATTACGTGCTAGGTTTTTCAAGCTAGTATGAATCTTACAAATCTCATTGTAGGTGAAACAAGATGTGACGGTAGATGAGGCACTGAACATATTCGTTGCATTATAAAAGATCTCCAAAAAATCCGCAAAGTATTGAGCTTTCTCCCAATCCATATCCGTTGGAGGCCCAATCCTTTTGCTCCCATTTTCATCATCTTTAAAATATGGAGCATAATGACCATCATCATCAATCATTCGATCAAAGGCCTTCTAGAAGTCTAATGCAGCATTCAACATTAAGTATGTGGAATTCCATCTAGTAGGAACATCTAAGATGACATTGCCCTTACTCTCAATCCTCTCACGTGCTACCGCTGATTTAAATGCCTCCAATCTTGAAGGAGAAGATCTCACATACTTAACAGTATTGCGGATTGCTATAATGTTGTCATCCAATTCTTTCAGACTATCAGACACAACTAAGTTTAATATGTGAGCACAAAAACGCATAGGCACATACTCTCCATTAAGCACCAATGCATCTCCCATCCACGTCATCATCTTCCTCACCAATAGTTGGATGGCTGTGGCACTGGCGTTATCCACAGTTATATTAAAAATTCTCTCAATACCCTAGTGCTGTAAACAAGACTCTATTAACCTTCTGATATTGTCTCCTTTGTGATTGTTAATTGGACAAAAGCTAAGGATTCGCCGATGTAGCTGCCAATCACTGTCTATAAAATGTCCAGTGATAACCATGTAATTAATGTTTTGAATTGATGTCCATATGTCAGTGGTCAAACTAACTCTCTGATAACCAGCAGAGAAAATACTCTTCAACATAACTTTTTCATCAGCATACATCTGTAGGATATCTCTAGTTATAGTCCTACGAGATGGGACATCAAAACGAGGGACGGCAACACTACAGAAATGTCGAAAACCCTCTTTCTCCACAAAGCTAAATGGTAGCTCGTCAACAATGATCATCTTCACAACAGCTTTTCGACACGCTATTTGATTGAAATGACCGTCTCTAACGGAGAGATTTCCATTTGTACCTCCCTCTTCACCAAACCCAACCAAAACACCTTGTGCTTCATAATAAGCCAAGTATGATTTGCAAGTCTCCATATGCCTCTTCAAGTTGGTTGTGGAGCGATCCTTCAAACTACAAGCATAAGTCTTCTGACAATATGTACATATAGCCCTATCTGGATTATCTTCACACATGCGGAAAACTTTCCACACTTCAGATCTTCTATTTCTTATTTTTGTTGCTACTGATGTGATTGATGGCGATGAATCAGGTTTTTTCGACAATGGCGGTCTCTCAGAGTTTGATGGACATTTTCTCTTCTGTTTCCTTGTTTCACTTTCCATTAATTATACATCAATAGAATCTGAGTCTGACGCAGTACTGTTTGGGGAGGTTCCAAACCCACTCATCTACAATTATGAAAATAAAGGATTGAAACAAACAGACAGAGTTGAATCTATTACAGTCAAGAATTATGTGATTATTGATTAATATTTGTTGGGTCATTTTTATTTTTATTTTGATTTATGCAGGTGCTTGGTGAAGCTTACCAAGTTTTAAGTGATCTATTACAAAGTTAAGCATATGACAAAAATGGAAAGTACAACATATCTAGGTATTGTGTATATCATTTCATATTTCCTGTTCATGGGATTTGTTAAGCTCTGTTCTATTAACAATTTTGAAGAGTAATAGAAATTGGAAAAAGGGTAATCGGCCAAACGATACTTGATCCAAACGACATTTTTTCATAAACATACCAAATCGGCAAATCGGCCAATCCAAATTAAAAAAAAAGCCCTAACTAGTATGTAGTAACCAGCAGGAAAATATTATTCTAGTATACTATTGGTAAAAATACAAAATTTTTCAACATTAACAATGTCAAAGACTCAAAAACCAGTTCCAAAACTAAAAGCCCCAACCAGTCAACCACCAGAAAGCACCACCAATCGGCTAATCCAAATAAAAAAAAAGAACCTCAACAAGCACATAGCCTCAAATACTTGCATGCAATTTTCAAGTCCAACCAAGAAATTACAAAATAAAAATCAAATCTGAAATCCCTAATATTGATTTAACGATCGGATCGGTCAAAGGGAACTTACATTCTTCGAGTTCTCTAAGTGACGGCGACGGCGACGGTGACGACAAAATAAAGATTGAAGACTGAATGAACAACGAAGAAGAAGAATGGAATGAAGAGTCAGTGAAGAGTGAAGACCGAATGAACGATGAAGACTTGAAGAGTGACTCACTGAAATGAAAATAGTGAATCAATGAACCCTACTTAAAATATACAAAACGACGTCGTTCGGTACCCCAAAACGACGTCGTTTTGTATATTAATTAATTAAAAAAAATAAACGATCGGATCGGATCGGATAAAATCCGATCCTAAATCCGAAAAATCCTATTGTCGCTGCTCGATCGGATTAATGAATCAAATCTGATCCGATTTGATCCGATTTTTTTCGTGTGCTGATAGTGCTGATCCATGCTACTACCTGACCTTGAAACTAGGGTCTAGGGGCGTTAAGTATCGCCGTCCCCCTAGTCCTGAACTACGTGTGCACACGGTCTTTGTCTGTCAATTCCATAAGTAAGAGCTGAGGAGGGTTTTCCCCTATGCCTCAAAAAACATAAAAGTATTGATGTTAAACTTTAAAACTTTCAAATCAAATCTCACATAATAAATAACTGATAATTTAATAAGGCTAACGCCCTAAAACTTTAAAGATAAGTCTGAAACAATAACAAGTGAATACAAATCAACTTTGAAAGAAAAAACATCCACTCATAGATTTGAAGTCCGGTCAAACTCTCTTCACGTCGCTATGGGGTGAACGCGACTCCTGATAAGTATCTATATGGAATACACAGAGTTAGAATCATAAATTACAAAAATATGATTCGAAATCATATTAAGTTCCTTAACTTAGTTGGATTACTCCCTTAGAACATTTCTATCACTTAAAAGAAATATAAAAATAAAATTCAGACACTTAGTTACGCGTCGTGTCTTCTAAAAATATTCTGATTTTTTGGGTACATATCGCGATGCAGGTCCCATCTACGTCACGACGCGCCAGTGTTAACCAGATGCACGCCTCTGCCTCGATTGCGTTATGACACGATGCGATGCTAAATCTAGGAAAAAAATTTCATTTCTTCTATACCCAACTCCATATCTCCTTACATGTCAATACAACACCTTCAATACACAACCTAACCATCAACTTACATTCCCAACACTTTACTACTACCAAAAACTCTTCATCCTTACTTAATATTTTAGTTTAAAATAAGACATGAACAATTTCCCACACATCAATTCCTTCACACAAAATCACCCAAACTACATTATCATCATACCAACAATACACCACCATCAACCGTATATCAAAATTCAAAATACCAAAATTTGGGCCAAGTAACCTTACCTTATTTCAACTCCTTTCTGTTGGACAATTATGACCCATATCGTCATTATTTGTACAGATCATGGTGTTGTTGTACAAATTAACTATGTGACAAAGGAGATTGCTCTCTTATCATTTGTGATTAGATCACCAAGATATATAAATGATAGGAGGTCCTTATGATTTGTTCCTGGATTGAGAATGATATGAGACAATATCAGTCCACGAAGGATAAATCATTAAATATCCCTAATCAGAGTATTATCGAGATTGAACATCGATAAACACGTAAAAGACTAATATTACACCTGTGTGCATTGTGAGGGCATAACGGCATAGTTCTCATATATTTTGGTATATTATACTCATGTAAGTGTAATAGGAGGTTGTGTTTTACCGATGGTACAGGAAAAAGCTTCGCTCTGGATAGACCCCATCGGAATTCCATTGGTAGTATGACTATGTGTCTATGGAAGTCCGAAATCAGGGTAGGTGTATTTGGTCTTAACCTGAGACTTGCAACGCTAATAATTGCGACAATCAATATACTTTGGTTTTGGTCGTCCAGGGCTTTTACCAGACATCCAACATGTGCTTCGTACGGGGCAGACATAATTCCAGCCTCAGGCCTAGCACGTGATCATCCGATATTGGATCGACATACACAATACTACGTATACTACGCCTGATATAGATCCTTATATTCCTGTAAGGATATTTCTGGAGAATTGGGTAGGCATGTCGCTTTGCTAGAAGCCAACCTTGTCTTGTAAATCGGTACAAGCGTAGTACTAGGTACTTACGTGTTCGGATAGTCCGACGACCGAATTTACAGCCAACATATCCGGGATCTCATGGGTCGCTTCCCGAAGATTCACCGATGACTTATGACTCACACTTTAATTAATCTGGGATTAATTAGAAGAGAGAGAAAATTAATCTGGGATTAATTACGGAGATATTTTATTTGGGATAAAATATCATTTAAAGAGAGATAACGATTAATTTGGAATTAATCGATAAAATAATATATTTGATATATTATATGAAATTGGATTTCGACGCGGAATTAAAATTAGATTTTAATTCGGGCGAACGAGTTAATTTAGAATTAATTTGTTAGCGACATGAATAGAGATTTCGCTAGGCATAATCATTTAATTACGTCGCAACAAAAAATTCGTTAATTTGGAATTAGCGAACCCAAGCCAGGGATTGTTTGCGAGCGCATTCTCATTTCGAATTCGAGTGCGGCACGCAAGTCAAATCAAGCGTCAAAATCGCTAGTTACATCAACCGTCAAATCATTAGTCACTTTGAGTGATGTGACAACTTGTCACTTGATTTGATAGATTGATGGATTGATGGAAGTGGTTGGAAAGCATTAAATGCTTTTGGCTCCAAAAATTGTATTTGACTTTTGGAAATGCCTTTTACAATTTTTTTATTTTGATTTTTGAAATCAATTAATTGATTTTGGAAAATTAATTAAAAGTGTATTTGATACACCTTTTAGCCTATAACTCACACAACTCTCTCTCCTCTCTTTCTTCTTCCTCTCACACACCTAAGAGGCTGAAAAACTTCTTCTGGTTTTGGCTTACTGCCAAGAGAGAAGGGAAGCAAAAGTGTGGTGATTTTGTGGCAAAATCATCAAGAGCTAGCACTCCGAGAGACATGCGAATGTGATAGGGAAGTCCACCCATGAGCTTGGAATCAAATCACAAAGCTTGGAGCTTGATGAAGATGATTGAAGTCGAAAATGGAGGAAGGACAGAAGCTCACTGCCGTGAGCTGTTGATGAGCAGAAAACATTTTAGGGTTAAAATTGGGTAAAGTGAATTTGAGCATGATTTTATGAAAAAGGATGATTGAGTATGCTTAAATATGTTTTAATTGAAGATTGATTGGATCAATTTCAAGAAAAATTGTTTGGAACAAATTTGCCCAAAATTCTTGGCTTGGCCGAATTGATGATGAACCTTAATGTCTTGGATTTTATGTTTTTTGATTCATTGGATGAGTTGGAAACGATTGGGTAATGTTGAATTGGATTTAATTGGATTGAATTCGGAATCGAACAAATAAATTGTTGGAGTTTCTACGGCCCCAAGGATCGAATATAAAGCAAGAAAAACAGGTGAATACATACGAGGGAGTTGCGGAATACTCACATTGATCGGTTGAGCGACGCTTGAGGCAACAAAAATTATTTTTTGCCTCCATGGACTGCTCGGCAGTGAGCTGCTGTGGCTCCTCCAAATTCGGCCATTGTTGCTCCTTGAACAAGCTCCAAGCTTCGTCAAATGATTCCAAATTTCCAAGCTCATTGGTAGACTTCCCTATCACCTTCGCATGTCTCTCGGAGTGCTAGCTCTCTTGATTTTTGCCACAAAAATCAAAAACTTTGCTTCCCTATCTCCTCCTTGGCTCTCGGCAGTTCACTGCCAAACCAGAAGAAAGATGGCTCTTATGGGCGTGAGAGAGAGATGAAGAATTGAGAGAGAGAAGAGTTATTTGTGTATTAGGTTATTGTCTTAAAATTTGGTAATTGATTTTTTATCAAAATCATATACACTTTTTGCTTTCAAAAGTCAAACTAATGAAATCCAACAACCTTGAGTGTTCCACACTCATACACCAACCAAACAACTCAATCAATCACATCAATCAATCAAATCAAGTGACAAGTTGTCACATCACTCAAAATTGACTAATGATTTGACGCTTGATGCGACTAATGATTTGACGCTTGATTTGACTTGCGTGACGCACTCGAATTCGAAATGCGAATGCGCTCGCAAACAAACCCGGGCTCGGGTTCGCTAATTCCAAATTAACGAATTTTCTGTTGCGACGTAATTAAATGATTATGCCTAGTGAAATCACTATTCACGTCGCTAACGAATTAATTCTAAATTAACTCATTCGCCCGAATTAAAATCTAATTTTAATTCCTCGTCGAAATCCAATTTCATATAATATATCAAATATATTATTTTATCGATTAATTCTAAATTAATCGTTATATCTCTTTAATGATATTTTATCCTAGATAAAATATCTCCGCAATTAATCCCAGATTAATTTTCTCTCTCATCTAATTAATCCCAGATTAATTAAAAGTGTGAGTCATACGTCATTGGTGAATCTTCGGGAAGCGACTCATGAGCTCCCCGAATATGTTGGCAGTAAATTTGGTCGTCGGACTATCCGAACACGTAAGTACCTAGTACTACGCTTGTACCGATTTACAAGACAAGGTTGGCTTCTAGCAAAGCGACATGCCTACCCAATTCTCCAGAAATATAATTACAGGAATAAGGATCTATATCAGGCATAATATACGTAGTATTGCGTATTTCAATCCAGTATCGGATGATCACAAGCAAGCCCTGAGGCTGGTACAGTGTCTGCCCCGTATGAAGCATATATCGGATTACGAGCAACTAGTCTCTTTATTATCGGATAACCATGACCAAGTCATATTATCCCGACGGTTGCAACCTTTTAGAGAATCAGTTCTGTATCCCTACGCGATCATCATCTCCATATGACTGGAGTGACACTTCCGTCTTGGCATCACACCCAACACACTACGATTCTCAATATACCCAGCAGAGGCGTACACAGAACCGTTTAAAGCCCTGGACGACCACAACCAAAGTATATTGATTGTCGCAAGTATTAGCGGTGCAAGTCTCAGGTTAAGACCAAATACACCTACCCTGATTTCGAACTTCCATAGACACATAGTCATACTACCAATGGAATTCCGAGGGGGTCTATCCAGAGCGAAGCTTTTTCCCATACCATCGGCAAACACAACTTCCTATTACACTTGCATGAGTATCATATACCTAAATATATGAGAACTATGTCGTTATGCCCTCACAACGCGCACAAGTGTAATACTAGTCTTTTACGTATTTATCGATGTCCAATCTCGATAATACTATGACTAGGGATATTTAATGATTTATCCATTGTGGACTGATACTGTCTCATATCATTCTCAATCCAGGAACAAATCATAAGGACCTCCTATCATTTATACATCTTGGTGATCTAATCACAAATGATAAGAGTGCAATCTCCTTTGTCATATAGTTAATTTGTACAACAACACCGTGATATGTACAAATAGTGACGCTATGGGTCATAATTGTCCAACAATATCCCACTTGGCCTATAGCCAGTCACTCGAGTGTCTAACACCCAAACTATGTACGGTTTGCTCAAACTGCCGAGAAAAGGCCTTCGTCAGCGGATTTGCATGATTATCGTCTGATGCGATTTATATGATCATCACACCGCCATGATGTATGATCCGAACGAATCAGATGAATATCGAAGTATCTATCTGGATCGTTGATGAGACCATTAATTCTTTAGTTTGTGCTGAAGCCTAGCTCAGCTGCTAATAGAACTATATCTAATCTAATTAGATTTATTATCGACCCAAATGGCTTCTATTGCTGCCTCAGCTGCAGCAATAACCCGCATTTGTTGTTTATTCGGTAACAGTATCTTGCTTGGAAGATTTCCAGCTCACTGTTCGTTATTCAAACTGTATAGTACCGTTGTTACGACTTTTAGTCGTTATATCAGTTTAGGAAACTTGTAGCAGTGATCCCAGTCACTTCAAGTTATCATTCTCCATAGTTTAAGACAACATCCTTAGATCTCTAAGATACTAATGGATGTTCTTAATATCAATCCAGTGACCATCACTTGGATTGCCCTGATTGTGACTTCATATGCTCAAAGCGTATGAGGCACAAGGTCGTGTACATTTTTCAATGTACGATTTCTGGGAGAGTTTTCATGAAAGACAAGCTTTCATCGATAATGTTATGGGAATATCATTTCCAAGAAATGATGTATATTATCATTATTATATAGGACAACCACTTTCAGTGCGCTCCCACTAACCTCCTTATATACACAAGAATCATTTCATTTTGAATTAAATCATAAACCATTATGATTACATCAAAATGACAATTCCAAGAACCTAATGCTTGCTTCAATCCAAACATGGATCGAATAACCCGCAAACCTTGTTTGCTAGTTTTGGGTACGACAAAACCGACAGGATGTTGTAAACATCCTCCAAAAGGTTTCCGCTTAAGGAAGGTGATTTTCCCGTTCAGCTGTCATATTTCATAAATGAAACATGCAGCTAAAACAAGCATTATCCAAATGGATTTACCATGGCAACAGGTAAAAGATTTCGTTGTAATCAACACAATGTTGATAACGATACCTTTTCGCTACAAGCCTAGCTTAGTACGTTGGTATGTTGCCATACATGTATGTATTCCTTGAAGACTTATATAGTACCAATAGGCACAATGCCTTGCGGTACATCAACTAGTATCCAAACATAGTTGGTATACCTGGAATCCATTTCGGATTTATATGGCACTTTGCCATAATAGGGAGTCGATACCTTGTATTACTTCCTCAGACGTAGTCAGTTGGTATTCCTCAATAAGATTGACATCTTTATGAGGTGAGATCAGAAACCCATACCCTAGGTTGTTTTCTGAATCTCTCTGACATACGCGGTTCTAATGTATTCGAAGATTATTGGTAATAGTTTCATCCTTGATGAACTATTTGTGTTCCATTAGGATTCCGTGCCTTGAATAGTATTACTCCGATTTTCATCGAGTTTTACTATCCTCTCACTTACCACTGCATATCGGCATTCCTCTTAGGAAAACCGCATGGCGAGCAACAATTAAATTGTTCTCTTGTGAGTTGTATAAGTACTATACTTAGGTATCCCTAGGATAACCTACAATTGGCACTTATCCAATTTGGGTTCTAGTTTGGTATCATCCAAACATATGCCTAACACTCCCAAATTATCAGGATTGAGAAACCCGGTTTCTTTCCTGTTCATATCTAATATGAATTATGTCTAACAGATATTTATGGAACCTTATTCAAAATAAGTATTGCACTGTTAATGCTTATCCGTTGAAGGAAATGGTAGCTCAGAGCGACTCATGATTAACCTTATCATGTCTAACAAAATTCGGTTAGTCAGTTCGGACACATCGTCAAAATGACATGTTCCGGGAGGAGTTCTCATTGAAAGAATACTATACTCTTTCAAGTATATTGGAAATTTATTGCTTAAGTATTTTCCATTACGGTCTAACCGTGATGATTTAATACTTTAGCCGATCGTTTGTCTATTTCGTGTCGAAACTGTAAAAGTTTCCGATTTGTGTTTCAAAAGAAAAACATAACCATGACGCGATGCCACATCCGTAAAGGTCACGAAATATTCATATCCACCTCTAGCCTAGCTAGACATGGGCCCACTTGCTTCACTATGAACTAGGGCTAACAGTTCAGTGGCATTTGCACTTTTACCAAGTAAATAGTGTTTTAGGCTCTTTGCCCAATAAACTAGATTCGTAGACTTTATTTGATTAGAATCAAATTAGTCCTAGTACCCACTCTTCGAAAGTGTGGATATACGATTCTTGTTTAATTGTGTCCCAGACAACAATGCCACAATATTTTTCATCTAATCAAATCAGTTTGAGCTATTTGTTTGCCATGTTCAATGTTTGAGATTTATTTATATTCAAAATATAAATGTTGTTATTCACATCTAATGTGTTTATCTCAATATCATCCTTATATAATAAAACACTTTAGTGTTCTAGAATATAAAGGTACATCCGCAACGGATTATACACTGATATAGAGATAATGTATCTAGTCAAACTAGTTACATTATAACAGTTTCCTAATTTAAGTACACACCCGAGGGTAGTTCCTAAACTTAGGTATCTACGGTCAAAACAGCGACTTTCGTCCCATTTTCAATTCGCAGATAAATCTCATTTGAAGTCAGTATCCTACTTATAGCAGATTCTGAACATCAATGCATATATATGTATCACACTAAGTATTTAAAATCCAATTTTAATATTAGTAGTGAACATATTTATGACAAACATATTTGAAGTCAGAGCCTTGCTCGTCTTCAATTCCTTCATGTCTGCTTTGTCCAAACGGCAGTCACGCTTCCGCGATCCCGTTTGCCACATTTAGGCAGACATTTTGGGATATGTCATCTATCTTCCTAAAAGATTATAATGATTTTTCCTTTGCCCTTATTCAACATTCCAGAAGCCTTTGGCCAAGCCTCGGGTTTCTAGAATATTGAAGTAAGGTGCGCCTTGCGCTATTTGCCTATTGTAAACTTTGGCTTTGACTCCTTGAGTATAGCCATTAACTCTCTAAGAGTTTACTATTGCAATTTAGTATTTCTAAGATCTAATTATAGATCTATGAAAATCCTTCAATTTCATAATCATACTTTAAGGAACTAATCCTTATTTCTGATTAAGAAATTAATGAGTCTACTGCGACAAGTTAAATGGATTAAGCACTAAAGTTATCATCACATAAATCTTCCAAAGATTATGCTCTACTATTTGCTTAACTCCGGGCTTAGGCCTAATATGTTATTTTATCAAATAAAGTAACTTATTAGTTTCCAGGACCATCTTGAAATATTATTCCCAATTTGAAAATTAAACAATTTAAATACATTTTCCCTAGGATTATGTTTCAAATGTCAATCTTTAAATTTTATCTTGATTCTAATAGTCCAACTATTTAATCAACGATTTTCGGTACTATTTATTATAATGATTATTATAGTCCAACTATATTAATCACTATATTTAATAGATTAAAATCAATTATATTGATTACTATAATCCAATAATAAAATCAACTATAAATGAATAGTTTGAATATAGTCCAACTATTATTAAAACAACATTTAAATATTAGTCCAACTAACATTTAATTTATTTCACGAATGATATTTATTTGAGCGCATATGGTAAGTAATTAAACGAATATTGCAAATTCAATTCTTGCCTCCCACTATTTTTTGGCGAGCCTCTAACCCTCTATCGAGTACTCGGGAAACCGTGTTTCCTAGCAGGCTAGGATCCCGTTAAATATCACACAATCTTGACTTTGGCCAACAAATTGTATGATAATTAACTAGGTAGATCTCTAAGATCAATTGGATCCAATCCAATTCCTAGATCCAGTAGAGGGACATCCAAGTCCGAAACATATCTTATATATGCCAATACATCCAATGTATTGCCTAACCTTTTTCCTCTGAATCAACTAAGCCTTGGCTTTGGCACAACAAACTTAGTGATCCCAGTCAAGCGTGACCCATTGACCATGGAAAGCTTCGTAATCAATGTCGATGGACAAGAAGTGGTCTTGACTTTGGCCAACAAACCACACAACTTGGACAAGACACCAATATGGAACAAAGCCTTTGTGATTCAAACACATCCTCGACGGACAAAGACCTTGACTTTGGCCAACAATCCAATGTCAGTCTCGGATCTTGAGTAAGAATCACTCAATGGAAGGAAAAACGCTTAATATTTTGTGAGGGTTTTCGCGTGCAAATTGGAAACCAATTTATTATCTTTGTTAAGGTCTCATCATCATACACCCTTAAACATGCATTCTAAACACATAATAAAGCGCGTATAAATAAAATAATAATGATATGCGGATGGATACTTTACACAATGATCCTACATCAAATCTCACCCTTTCTCTCTCCCGTTAGCACATGTATTACTTCTACCCGTTACACTACACTTTTAAAGAAACCTCATTTACATTGAGGGGAATAGGTGAGAAGAGAATACAAAGAATAAGGAGGTAATAAGGCTGGACTCGCAGGTCTAATTATTAAATTCCAAATTTATTACAACAATTTCTAAAATTTCCCCACCCATCTAATATCCATCCGATATACATTATTCATGCATCGCAACCATGTATTCACACAAGCATGTTATCAATCAATCTAATCAAATTAATTATTCTGATAATTAGTGAGCATCCAATGTTCAAACAACGATTTGATTTTGCTCAAGTCAAACTCGTTTTGCGAATAAGTACTCAAAGTACGAATTCTCGAATTAAATTAAACTACAAAATTAAATTAAATTAAATTTTCATTTAATACTAATTCGCTTATTTAATTCCAAATTAAATATCACACTTTATTTATAAACCTTTATGATTTAAATTACAAATTTAATCGGTACGGGTCTCAAAACCCGATTAACGTCCAACGTTAATTTAATAAAAGTCCAATGAGTTTTTAATTAATTTCTTAAGGCGTGGACTTTTGGTCAACTCGGGTCGAACCCAATAACCAAAGTCCAATCCGGGAGTTACCCCATAAGCCTAGAAATCAATTTTGGCCCATTAGGCCCAATTAAACTTTAAAGGTCCATTAGTCGCATTTGGGCTTTATGGAAGCAGTTTTGGGCCCAATTGGATCCAACCAATTTTTCCTAAACCCAACTTAGTACAACCAAGCCCAATAAGCCCATTTACAACTTTAAAAGTCCAATTTCCAAAATTAGGCCCAATATAATTAAATTACAAATTCCAAATTCCCAATTTAATTACCAAAGTGTATAGCATTATTAATCACCCAAATCAATATTTCCAAAACATCAGATTAGCCTAATTAATCATGCTTATCATCATTAAATCATGTCCAACACAATTTAACAAAAATCAAACCAATTCATGCTTCACTTGTCTCGGCTTTTGTAGGGAATTTTAAATCGATTTCGATTTCAATCCAATTGAATCCACAATCAATATTAAATCAACATTCTCGAATGATTTTAAGTCATCCAATGAATCAAAATCAAAAAATCACCAAGATCACATTTAGGGCACCATTCGGCCATGCCAAAATTTTGGGGAAAAAATGTTCCAAACATAATTTCATCAAATTGATCAAATCAATCCTCAATTAAACTTGTATTAAGCATACTAATTCATCCAATTTCATTAAAACATGCTCAAATACAATTTACCCAAATTTTAAGCCCTAATCAATTTCATGTTTTCAATCGCTCTGATACCATTGTTGGATTTTCTACGGCGCCAATGATCGAATATAAAGCAAGAAACACATGTGAATACATATGAGGGAGTTGCGGAATACTCATATCGATCGGTTGAGCGACGCGCGAGGCAACAAAAATTATTTTCTGCCTCCATGGACTGCTCGACAATGAGCTACTGTGGCTCCTCCAAATTCGGCCATTGTTGCTCCTTGAACAAGCTCCAAGCTTCGTCAAATTATTCCAAGATCATGGGTGGACTTCCCTATCACATTCGCATGTCTCTCGGAGTGCTAGCTCTCTTGATTTTTGCCACAAAAATCAAACATTTTGCTTCCCTATCTCCTCATTGGCTCTCGGCAGTTCACTGCCAAACCAGAAGAAAGATGGCCCTTATGGGCGTGAGAGAGATGAAGAATTGAGAGAGAGAAGAGTTATTTGTGTATTAGGTTATTGTCTTAAAAATTAGTAATTGATTTTTTATCAAAATCATATACACTTTTTGCTTTCAAAAGTCAAACTAATGAAATCCAACACCCTTGAGTGTTCCAAACTCATACACCAACCAAACAACTCAATCAATCACATCAATCAATCAAATCAAGTGACAAGTTGTCACATCACTCAAAGTGACTAATGATTTGACGCTTGATGCGACTAATGATTTGATGCTTAAATTGACTTGCATGCCGCACTCGAATTCGAAATACGAATGCGCTCGCAAACAATCCCGAGATCGGGTTCGCTAATTCTAAATTAACGAATTTTCCGTTGCGACGTAATTAAATGATTATGCCTAGCGAAATCACTATTCACGTCGCTAAAAAATTAATTCTAAATTAACTCGTTCGCCAGAATTAAAATCTAATTTTAATTCCGCGTCGAAATCCAATTTCGTTTAATATATCGAATATATTAATTAATCGATTAATTCCAAATTAATCGTTCTCTCTTTTTAATGATATTTTATCCCAGATAAAATATCTCCGCAATTAATCCCAGATTAATTTTCTCTCTCATCTAATTAATCCCAGATTAATAAAAAGTGTGAGTCATACGTCATCGGTGAATCTTCGGGAAGCGACCCATGAGATCCCCGTATATGTTGGCAGTAAATTCGGTCGTCGGACTATCCGAACACGTAAGTATCTAGTACTACGCTTGTACCGATTTACAAGACAAGTTTGGCTTCTAGCAAAGCGCCATGCCTACCCAATTCTCCAGAAATATCATTACTGGAATAAGGATCTATATCAGGCGTAGTATACGTAGTATTGCGTATTTCGATCCAGTATCGGATGATCACATGCAAGGCCTGGGGCTGGTACAGTGTCTGCCCTCTACGAAGCATATATCGGATTATGAGCAACTAGTCTCTTTATTATCGGATAATCATGACCAAGTCATATTATCCCGACGGTTGCAACCTTTTTAGAGAACCAGTTCTGTATCCCTACGCGATCATCATCTCCATATGACTGGAGTGACACTTCCGTCTTGACATCACACCCAACACACTACGATTCTCAATATACCCAACAGAGGCGTACACAGAACCGGTTAAAGCCCTGGAAGACCACAACCAAAGTATATTGATTGTCGCAAGTATTAGCAGTGCAAGTCTCAGGTTAAGACCAAATACAACTACCCTGATTTCGGACTTCCATAGACACATAGTCATACTACCAATGGAATTCCGATGGGGTCTATCCAGAGCGAAGCTGTTTCCCGTACCATCGGTAAAACACAACCTCCTATTACACTTGCATGAGTACCATATACCCAAATATATGAGAAATATGTCGTTATGCCCTCACAACGCGCACAAGTGTAATACTAGTCTTTTACGTATTTATCGATGTCCAATATCGATAATACTATGACTAGGGATATTTAATGATTTATCCTTCGTGGTCTGATACTGTCTCATATCATTCTCAATCGAGGAACAAATCATAAGGACCTCATATCATTTATACATCTTGGTGATCTAATCACAAATGATAAGAGTGCAATCTCATTTGTCACATAGTTAATTTGTACAACAACACCATGATCTGTACAAATAGTGACGATATGGGTCATAATTGTCCAACATAAATCTCAAATTGCCGAGACTAAAGGAAGCATGAATTGGGTTGATTTTTTGATCAAAATGTGTTGGACATTAATTGATGTAATTGAGCATGATTAGTTGTGTAAATTGATGCTTTAGAAATGTTAATTTGGGTGATTAATTATGTAATGCACTTTGAGTAATTAAATTGTGAAATTGGATTTTTTGTAATTTAATTATTTGGGCTTAAAATTGGATTTGGGCTTTAAATGTTGTTATTGGGCTTATTGGGCTTGGTTGTACTAAGTTGGGTTTAGGGAAAATTGGTTGGATCCAATTAGGCCCAAAACCACATCCATAAAGCCCAAATGTGACTAATGGACCTTTAAAGTTTAATTGGGCCTAATTGGCCTAAATTGATTTCTGGGCTTATGGGGTAACTCCCGGATTGGACTTTGGTTATTGGGTTCGACCCGAGTTGACCAAAAGTCCACGCCTTAAGAAATTAATTAAAAGCCCATTGGACTTTAATTAAATTAATATTGGATATTAATCGGGCTTTGAGACCCGTAACGATTAAATTTGGAATTTAAGTCGTAAAGGTTTATTTATAAAGTGTAATATTTAATTTGGAATTAAATAGCGAATTAGTATTAAATACAAATTGAATTGGATTTAATTATGTAGTTTAATTTAATTCGAGAATTCGTACTTTGAGTACTTATTCGCAAAACGAGTTTGACTCGAGCAAAATCAAATCGTTGTTTGAACATTGGATGGTCACTAATTATCAGATTAATTAATTTGATTAGATTGATTGATAACATGCTTGTGTGAATACATGGTTGCGATGCATGAATAATGTATATCAGATGGATATTAGATGGGTGTGGCAATTTTAGAAATTGTTGTAATAAATTTGATTTATTAATTGGACCTGCGTGTCCAGCCTTATTACCTCCTTATTCTTTGTATTCTCTTCTCACCTATTCCCCTCAATGTAAATGAGGTTTCTTTAGAAGTGCAGTGTAATGGGTAGAAGTAAATACTTGTGCTAGCGGGAGATAGGAAAGAGATAGATTTGATCTAGGATCATTGTGTAAAGTATCCATCCGCATATCATTATTATTTTATTATACGCGCTTTATTATGTATTTAGAATGCATGTTTAAGGGTGTATGATGATGAGACCTTAACAAAGATAATAAATTGGTTGCCAATTTGCACTCGAAAAACCCTCACAAATATTAAGCGTTTTTCCTTCCATTGAGTGATTCTTACTCAATATCCAAGACTGGCATTGGTTTGTTGGCCAAAGTCAAGGCCTTTGTCCGTCGAGGATGTGTTTGAATCACGAGAGCTTTATTCCATATCAGTGTCTTGTCCAAGTTATGGTTTGTTGGCCAAAGTCCAGGCCACTTCTTGTCCATCGACATTGATTACGAAGTTTTCCGTGGTCAATGGGTCGCACTTGACTGGGATCACTAAGTTTGTTGTGCCAAAGCCAAGACTTAGTTGATTCAGAGGAAAAAGGTTAGGCAATATATTGGATATATTGGCATATATAAGATATATGTTTCGGACTTGGATGTCCCCTACTGGATATAGGAATTGGATTGGATCCAATTGATCTTAGAGATCTACCTAGTTAATTATCATACATTTGTTGGCCAAAGTCAAGATTGTGTGATATTTAACGGGATCCTAGCCCGCTAGGAAACACGGTTCCTGAGTACTCGACAGAGGGTTAGAGGCTCGCCAAAAAATAGTGGGAGGCAAGAATTAAATTTGCAATATTCGTTTAATTACTTTCCATACGCGCTCAATCAAATATCATTCGTCAAATAAATTAAATGTTAGTTGGACTAATATTTAAAACATTGTTTTTTTTAACAGTTGGACTGTATTCAAACTAATTTAATTATAGTTGATTAAATAGTTGGACTATAATAATCATTATAATAAATAGTACGCAAATCGTTGATTAAATAGTTGGACTATTAAAATCAAGATAAAATTGAAAGATTGGCATTTAAAACATAATCCTAGGGAAAATGTATTTAAATGGTTTAATTTTTCAAATTGGGAATAATAATTTCAGGATTGTCCCGAAAAATAATAAGTTACTTTATTTGTAAAATAACATATTAAGCCTAAGCCAGGAGTTAAGCAAATAGTGGAGCATAATATTTGGAAGATTTATGTGATGATAACTTTAGTGCTTAATCCATTAAGCTTGTCGCAGTAGACTCCTTAATTTCTAAATCAGAACTAAGGATTAGATCCTTAAAGTATGATATAGAAATTGAAGGATCTTCATAAATCTATACTTAGATCTTAGAAGTACTAAATTGCAATAAATAATTCTTGGACAATTAATGACTATTCTCAATGAGACAAAGTCAAAGTTTGCAATATGGCAAGTAGCGCTAGTCGCACCTTACTTCGATATTCTAGAAACCCGAGGCTAGGCCAAAGGCTTCTGGAATGTGGAAAAGGGCAAAGGCAAAATCATTATAGTCTTCTAGGAAGATAAATGACATATCCCAAGATGTCTGCCTAAATTGTGGCAAACGGGATCGCGGAAGCGTGACTGCCGTTTGGACAATGCAAACATGAAGGAATTAAAGACGGTGCAAGGCTCCGGCTTTAAATATGTTTGTCATAATTATGTTCATTACTAGTATTAAAATTGGATTTTAAATACTTAGTGTGGTACATAAAATATATGTATTGATGTTCAGAATCTGTTTTGAACAGGATACTGACTTCAATAGAGATTTATCTGCGAATCGGAAACAGGACGAAAGTCACTGTTTTAACCGCAGAAACCTAATTTTAGGAACTACCATCGGGTGTGTACCTAAATTTGGAAACTGTTATAATGTAACTAGTTTGACTAGAAACATTATCTCTATATCAGTGTATAATCCATTGTGGATTTACCTTTATATTCTAGAACACTAAAGTGTTTTATTTTATAAAAATGATATTAAGATAAACACATTAGATGTGAATAACAGAATTTATATTTTGAATATAAATAAAATCTCAAACATATAAATGACAAACAAATAGCTCAAACTGATTTGATCAGAAGAAACTAATAAGTGGCATTGTTGGTTGGGACAAAATTAAAGAAGAATCGTATATCCACACTTTCGAAGAGTGGGTACTAGGACAAATTTGATTTAAGTCAAATAAAGTCTACGAATCTAGTTTATAGGGCAAAGTGCATATAACACATTTACTTGGTAAAAGTGCAAATGCCACTGATCTGATAGCCCTAGTTCATAGTGACGTAAGTGGGCCCATGTCTAGCTAGGCTATAGGTGGATATGAATATTTTGTGACCTTTACGGATGTGGCATCGCGTTATGGTTATGTGTTTCTTTTGGAACACAAATCATAAACTTTTACAGTTTCGACACGAAATAGACATACGGATCGGCTATAAGTATTATACCGTCACGGTAAGACCATGATGAAAATAATTAAGCAATAAGTTTCTCGTATACTTGAAAGAGTATAGTATTCTTTCAATGAGGACTCCTCCCGGAACACGTCATTTTGACGGTGTGTCCGAACCGAATAACCGAATTTTGTTGGACATGATATGGTTAATCATGAGTCGCTCTGAGCTACCATTTCCTTCAACGGATACGCATAAACAGTGCATAATTTATTTTGAATAAGGTTCCATAAAAATCTGTTAGACAGACTTCATATTAGATATGAACAGGAAAGAAACCGGATTTTCTCATTCCAATAAATTTGGGAAAGCTAGGCATATGTTTGGATGATACCAAAATAAAACCCAAATTGGATAAGTGCCAATTCTAGGTTCTCCTAGGGATACCAAAGTATAGTTCTTATATATCTCACAAGAGAACAATTTAATTGTTGCTCGCCATGCGGTTTTCCTAAGAAGATTACCGATATGCAGTGGTAAGTGGGAGGATAGTAAAACTCGACGAAAATCGGAGTAATACTGTTTTGGCACCAAGTCCTTAATGGAACACTAATAGTTCATCAAGGATGAAACTATACCAATAATCTTCGAATACACAAGAACCGAGTATGTCGGAGAGATTCAGAAAACAACTTGGGGTATGGGTTTCTGATCTCACCTCATAAAAATGTCAATCTTATTGAGGAACACCAACTGACTACAAATGAGGAAGTGATACAAGGTATCGAATCCCTAATTATGGCAAAGTGCCATGATATCTGAAATGGATTCCATGTAAATCAACAAGTTTGGATTCTAGTTGATGTACCGCAAGGCATTGTGCATATTGGTACTGTATGAGTCTTCAAGGAAGACATACATGGATGGCAACATACCAACGTTATAAGCTAGGCTTGTAGCGAAAATGTATCATTATCAATATTGTGTTGATTACGAAGAAACCTTTTACCTGTTGCCATGGTAAATCCATTTGGATAATGCTTGCTAACGCTGCATGTTTCATTTATGAAATATGTCAGCTGAACGGGAAAATCGCTTTCCTTCAAAGGAAACCTTTTGGAGGATGTTTACAACATCCTGACGGTTTTCTCATACCAAAACTAGCAAACAAGGTTTGCAGGTTATTCGATCCTTGTTTGGATTGAAGCAAGCATTAAGTTCTTAGAATTATCGTTTTGATGTAATCATAATGGAGTATGATTTAATTCAAAACGAAAATGATTCTTTTGTATATAAGGAGGTTAGTGGGAGAGCACTGACAGTGGCTGTCCTATAAATAATGATAATAAATCATTTCTTGGAAATGATATTCCCTTAAAAACAATCGGTGAAAGCTTGGCTTTCGAGAAAAATCTCTGATAAATCGTACATTGAAAAATGTACGCGACCTGATGTCTCATACGCTTTGAGCATATGGATTCACAAACAGGCCAATCCAAGTGATAGTCACTGGATTGATATTAAGAACATCCATTAGTTTCTTAGAGAACTAAGGATGATGTCTTATACTATAGAGATGGAGAACTTGAAGTGACTGGGATCACTACTGCAAGTTTCTCAAACCGATGAAAATGACTATTAGTCACAAACGGTACTATACAGTTTGAATAACGGAACAGTGAGCTGGAAATCTTCCAAGCAAGATACTGTTAGCGAATAAACAACAAATGCGGGTTATTGCTGCAGCTGAGGCAGCAATAGAAGCCATTTGGGTCGATAATAAATATAATTAGATTAAATATAGTTCTTTTAGCAGTTGAGCTAGGCTATAGCACATGCTAAAGAATTAATGGTCTCATCAACGATCCAGATAAATACTTCGATATTCATCTGATTTGTTCGGATCATACATCGTGGCAATGTGATGATCGAATAAATCGCATCAGATGATAATAAAGCAAATCCGCTGACGAAAGCTTTTTCTGAGCAGTTTGAGCCAACCGTACATAGTTCGGGTGTCAAACACTCGAGTGACTGGCTATAGGCCAAGTGGGAGAATGTTGGACAATTATGACCCATAGTGTCACTATTTGTACATATCATGGTGTTGTTGTACAAAATAACTATGTGACAAATGAGATTGCTCTCTTATCATTTGTGATTAGATCACCAAGATATATAAATGATAGGAGGTCCTTATGATTTGTTCCTGGATTGAGAATGATATGAGAAAGTATCAGTCCATGAAGGATAAATCATTAAATATCCCTATTCAGAGTATTATCGAGATTGGACATCGATAAATACGTAAAAGCCTAGTATTACACTTGTGCGCGTTGTGAGGGCATAACGGCATAGTTCTCATATATTTGGGTATATGATACTCATGCAAGTGTAATAGGAGGTTGTGTTTTACTTATGGTACGGGAAACAGCTTCGCTCTGGATAGACCCCCTCGGAATTCCATTGGTAGTATGACTATGTGTCTATGGAAGTCCGAAATCACGGTAGGTGTATTTGGTCTTAACCTGAGACTTGCACCGCTAATACTTGTGACAATCAATATACTTTGGTTTTGGTCGTCCGGGGCTTTAACCGGTTTCTGTGTACGCCTCTTCTGGGTATATCGAGAATCGTAGTGTGTTGGGTGTGATGTCAAGACGGAAGTGTCACTCCAGTCATATAGAGATTATGGTCACGTTGGATACGGTACTAGTTCTCTTATGTAATGCAGTCATCGGGATAAAATGACAAGGTCAGGTTTATCCGATTATAGAGACTAGTTACTAGACATTCGACATGTGATTCGTACGTGGCAGACACAATTCCAGCCTCAGGCCTAGCACGTGATCATCCGATACTGGATTGACATACGCAATACTATGTATACTACGCCTGATATAGATCCTTATATTCCTGTAAGGATATTTCTGGAGAATTGGGTAGGCATGGCGCTTTGCTAGAAGCCAACCTTGTCTTGTAAATCGGTAAAACATTGTACTAGGTACTTACGTGTTCGGATAGTCCGACGACCAAATTTTCTGCCAACATATACGGGGATCTCATGGGTCGCTTCCCAAAGATTCACCGATGACGTATGACTCACACTTTAATTAATCTGGGATTAATTAGAAGAGAGAGAAAATTAATCTGGGATTAATTAGAAGAGAGAGAAAATTAATCTGGGATTAATTACTGAGATATTTTATCTGGGATAAAATATCATTTAAAGAGAGATACGATTAATTTGGAATTAATTGATAAAATAATATATTTGATATATTATACGAAATTGGATTTCGACGCGGAGTTAAAATTAGATTTTAATTCGGGCGAACGAGTTAATTTAGAATTAATTCGTTAGCGACATGAATACTGATTTCGCTAGGCATAATCATTTAATTACGTCGCAACGGAAAATTCGTTAATTTGGAATTAGCGAACCCGAGCCCGGGATTGTTTGCGAGCGCATTCGCATTTCGAATTCGAGTGCGGCACGCAAGTCAAATCAAGAGTCAAAATCGCTAGTCGCATCAAGCGTCAAGTCATTAGTCACTTTGAGAGATGTGACAACTTGTCACTTGATTTGATTGATTGATGGATTGATGGAAGTGGTTGGAAATCATTAAATGCTTTTGGCTCCAAAAATTGTATTTGACTTTTGGAAATGCCTTTTACAATTTTTTGATTTTGATTTTTGAAATCAATTAATTGATTTTTGAAAATTAATTAAAAGTGTATTTGATACACCTTTTAGCCTACAACTCACACAACTCTCTTTCTTCTTCCTCTCACACGCCCAAGGGGCTGAAAAACTTCTTCTGGTTTTGGCTTACTCCGAGAGAGGAGGGAAGCAAAAGTGTGGTGATTTTGTGGCAAAATCATCAAGGGCTAGCACTCCGAGAGACATGCGAAGGTGAAAGGGAAGTCCACCCATGAGCTTGGAATCAAATCACAAAGCTTGGAGCTTGATGAAGATGATTGAAGACGAAAATAGAGGAAGGACAGAAGCTCACTGCCGTGAGCTGTTGATGAGTAGAAAACATTTTTTTGTTCGTTGCTGCGTCGCTCAACCGATCGATATGAGTATTCTGCAACTCCCTCGTTGTATTCGCACTTATTTCATGCTTATTAAATGATCTTGGGAAGCTTAGACTAACCCAACACTTTCTTCCTTAGCAATTTACCAAGAATCTCATTTATCCTCTTTTAGAGTTTAATTTGATGGATTACCTTGTTTATCTTCAAGTTTTTGATAAGATTTGACAAGAAAAATTTTGAAAGCTCTCTCTCTTTCTCCCTTCACTCCCACATCCAAAACAATAAAAGAAAGCATTTATCTTTTTTTTTTCATTTACTCATTCAATTCTAGAAAAATCTAGGTAGTTTAAATTTTGTTGGTCTTTGGCCTTGGGCTTCTATCTTCTTTTCTTTTAATTTGATGTTTGGCCTAAAAAAACAAAGGAGGATTGGGCTAAAATTCAAGTATGTGATCATTGTCTCTAAGTCGATCCCGAAAATATTTACTAGTTCAGAGAAGAAATTCCATCATGTCCCTAACCGAGCAAAATTATTTGGGGTCGTTACAAATTATCCCCCCTTAAAATGATTCATCCTCGAATCGAAATGTTTAAAGGATAAGGTGTGTACCTTCATCCGTGAAGAGTTGGGGGTATTGCTCTCTTATGGTCTCCTCCGGTTTCCAAGTAGGCTTTTGTTCCTTGTGATGCTGCCAAATCACCTTGAATGAATGAAGCCATCGAGATCGTAGCTTCCTTGCCTCTCTTCCCACAATAGCTACTGGTTGTTCCGAATAAGATAAGTCTTGATGGATATCAACCGTCTGAGGCTCCAACACATGAGATTCGTCACGCAAATACTACTGTAACATAGATACATGAAAAACATGATGTATCCTATCCATGTTGGGTGGAAGCACCAGCTCATATGCTCTTCCTCCAACTCTTCGGAGTATCTGGAATGGCCCGATAAATCCAGGGCTAAGTTTACCCTTTTTACCGAATCTCATGACTCCTTTGAAATTAGATACCTTCATAAACACAAAATCCCTCACCTAAAACTCCAAATCCTTCCTCCGGTGATCTGCATAACTCTTTTGGCGACTCTGAGCCATACTCAACCTCTCCCTAATCAGCTTTACTTTTTCCACGACATCTTATACCAAATCGGGTCTTAATAATTTTTGCTCCCCGACTTCAAACCATCCAACTGGAGATCTGCACTTACGTCCATACAAAGCCTCGAATGGTGCCATTTGAATACTTGATTGATAACTATTATTATAAGAAAATTCTATAAGTGGTATAAATTGGTCCCAGCTACCCTCAAAATCAATCACACAAACTCGAAGCATGTCTTCTAAAGTTTGTATGGTACGCTGTGACTGATCATCAGTCTGAGGGTGAAAAGTTGTGCTAAAGCGTAACTGTGAACCCAAAGCTTCCTGAAATGATTGCCAAAACTTAGAGGTAAACTGAGAACCTCGATCGGATACAATTGAGATAGGTACTCCATGCAACGACACTATCTCATCTAGGTACTGTTTGGCGTATTGGGCTGCTGTGAAACTAGTTTTAACTAGAAGAAAATTTTGCAGACTTGGTCAATCTATCCAGAATCACCCATATAGAATCACACCATTTCGAAGTACGCGGAAGCCCAACGACAAAGTCCATAGTGATATTCTCCTACTTCCACTCCAGAATTTCTAAACTCTACAACTTCCCTGCTGGTCTCTGATGTTTAGCTTTAACCCGCTGACAAGTGAGACATCTTGTTACAAATTCAGCCACATCATTTTTCATGCCATCCCACCAATACAGATCATTAAGGTCGTGATACATCTTGGTGATCCCAGGATGCATTGTGTAAGATGAAGTATGGGCCTTCTCTAATATCGAGAGTTTCAACTCTGGAATAATGAGAACCACAATTGATGCTGCTGCTGAAGGAGCTTTGATGGCAAAAGGAGAAGATCAAGCCTGGGACTTAATTGAATAAATGGCCAACAACAATTCTTTATGGCCAACAGAAAGGAGCATGATCCAAAGAATTGCAGGAATTTATGAAGTTGGAGCAAACACAGCAGTGAATACCAGGCTGGATCAGATATGCAAATGTCTAGAAACAGTTAGCATGCAAGTTGTGAACATCGCTGGAACCACAAGTTCACCATATGGAGGAGCACCAGAACCAATTCAACATAAATAAACGGTGAACTACGTCAACAATTTCAACCGATAGGGGAACAATCCATATTCCAACACCTACAACCCAGGGTGGGAGAATCATCCCAATTTCGCATGGAGCAACAATAATGGGCAAATGAACAACCCACCACCCGGATTCCAACAACAGAACAAATACCAGGAGCAGACAAATGAATCAGGAATAACAGAAGTGTTGACCCACTTGAAAAAGATAGAAGCAAAACATGACTCTCAAGCAGCAAGATATGATGCTATATTACAATCTCAAGCGGCATTAATTCAAAGTCAATCGGCCTCTATTAAAGCACTGGAGAATCAAATGGGACAACTGGCCAATGCTCAGAGTTACAGACCGCCAGGTACCCTTCCCAGCAACACAGAACCAATCCAAGGAACATAGGGAAGGAGCAATGTCATGCCATCATATTAAAAAGTGGTTCTGAAATCAACAAAGATGTTGGAGCCAAAACAGCTGCTGAGGAAGTTCCAAAAGAAACAAAGCAACAGATGGAGGAAAAAGAAGCAAAGGAAAAAGAACATATCATTCCACCTCTACTTTTTCCTCAGCGTCTTCAGAAGAACAAATTGGACAAGCAGTTTTCTCGGTTCCTAGAGATCTTCAAAAAGCTGCATATCAATATTCCATTTGCAGAAGCGTTGGAACAAATGCCCAGCTATTCCAAATTTATGAAAGACATTCTTTCACGAAAGTGGAGATTGGGAGATTATGAGACAGTAGTATTATCAGAAGAATGCAGCGCCCTCATTCAGAGGAAACCTTCCTCCAAAGTTGAAAGATCCTGGCAGTTTCACTGTTCCTTGCACCATAGAGAACATGACTTTGGTAAGGCTTTATGTGATTTAGGTGCAAGTGTCAACTTGATGCCTTTTTCTATTTTCAGGAAACTGCAGATTGGAGAAACAATGACCACTTCAGTCTCTCTACAACTTGCTGATAGAACGCTCGTATTCCCAAGAGGCGTAGTTGAGGATGTGCTGGTCAAGGTTGACAAATTTATTTTCCCAGCAGATTTTATTGTCCTTGATATGGAGGAAGACGCAGACGTGCCAATCAACCTCGGGAGACCGTTCTTGGCTACAGGTCGAACCATTATTGATGTACAAAAAAGAATTAACCATGAGGGTATAGGACCAAGAAGGTAACATTCAATGTTTTTCAAGGCCATGAATTTCCCAGATGATGAAAAGAATGAGGAATGTTTCAGACTTGATGTGATACATAGTACCGATCAGAACTCTGATGAAAGACAAAGTTATACTGACAAACTTAAAGCATGTCAATTACCTGTGGAGCCTGAAAATAAAGCGCATTGTGTACTGAAAATCCAATTTTTACACTACAAGCAACAGAAGAGAAAAAGTTCCACCAGCTCAACGAATTGGAAGAATTCCACAATCAGCCTTTTGAGAATTCCAAATTGTACAAAGAAAAGGCAAAGAAAAGATATGATGAGAAGTTAGTGCGCATACAACTGGAACCAGGGCAGAAGGTACTGTTAAACAAATCAAGAGTGAAATTCTTCCCATGGAAGCCAAAATCACGGTGGTCAGGTCTATTTGTGATCACCAAAGTTTTACCAGATAGAATCGTTGAGCTATATGATCCTGACTCCAACAAAACTTTCAAGGTTAAAAACAAGCGTGTTAAGCACTACTGGGGAGAATCATTTGAGCGACAAAAAGAAAGTGTCACACTTTTATATCCAGCCTAACGTTCGAGAAGTCACGTCTAGCTGTCGACGTTAAACTTAGCGCTGGCAGGGAGGCAACCCATGCAAATTTTTGTATATATGTGATTTGGTGTGATTAATTTGGTGTGTGTTTAGTTTTTGCAGATTAAGTCATTTCAAAATGGAAGAAGCTTTAGCAAATCTTCACAAGCAATTTCCTTCTCTTCCCTCAAAAATCTCTGATTAAAGTCTACAAAGCTCACTTGGAACAGATGAGTTATTGATGATCAAAGGTATTCCTACTGACATTCGTTGGATTATTGAAGCACGGGTCCGATTGGCAGGTGAGTTTTCTGACTCTTTTATTTCACATCTGCTTGGTTTAGGAAAGAGCACATATGCTAAAAAGAGAAGAGCCAAAAGAATGTGGTGTTGTTATAAATGTGCTCGTATGTTTTGTAATACTCATTGTCGTTCTTTAGGAATGGTGTCTGATAACCGCGAAGATAAGATTAACTTCATTAGGGATGGCTTGAGTAAGGAGTCTTTGGATGACATATCTAAAACTCATGAGACACATCCTAGTGGATGTGTGTATCATGAAATTCACATGTTATATGCACAATTTCAAAAAGAAAGACAACAATTAAGTCTTGGGAATCTGACTCAAAAAGACCTTGTTTGCTAATTTATAAGAAAATTGGATGGGAAGCTTGTCCCTGACGCATAGACATTAATCAAGCTGTAAATTCTTGTACATATTATATCTCTTTGTCTTTTTCCTAATAATTCTGATTTGTTTTGTTGTTTTCTTTTGTTTTCTCCGACAGGATCCAGACCTTTTTGACTATCATGATTTATTTACTATTTTGCTACTAATCGTCGTCCTTTGGAAGATACTTGTGCTATTTTTACTCACCCTTTTTAGGTATTATAAATTCAACTCATCATTGCACTTTTGAAGACATCCAGAGTAAAACATGGAAGCCACTTCAAGAAGAAGTTGAAAACATATGTGTGTTTTTGCGGTAGTAGTGTTGGTACTAAACCACAATACATGGAGGCAGCACATGAATTGGGTCGAGTCTTAGCTACAAGGAATATGCACTTAATATATGGCGGGGGAAATCTTAGACTTATGGGGATCGTTTCAAATGCCGTACAAGAAGGAGACAGTCATGTTTTGGGAATCATCCCAAAACCCTTGGCGGAGGTAAATCTTATTGAACCATCAAACGGAGAGGAACTGATTGTGCCAGGTATGTCTGAACGACTGGTAGAAATGATTAACCGTGCTGACGCTTTTATTGCTTTGCCAGGTGGCTTGGGCACTCTGGAGGAAATTTTTATAGTGTTATCTTGGGCGAACTTGAACATACACCAGAAACCAATTGGGCTGTTTAATGTTGATGGATTTTATGATTTTCTTGTGTGTTTCTTGATGATGCCTGGAGAAATGGGTTCGTGTCAAAACCTTTAAAAGAACTCCTCTTCACTTCCAGAACTGCTCCAGATCTAATTGACCAAATCTTAGCCTATGAACCACAAATTGACCCTATCCTTTCAAATAAATTGGTCCCGAACGATCGTGGTAAGAAGCGTAGGATTAATCTGGATCTTAACCTTTAATTTCCCGTAGAATTTCAGCTAACCAGGTACTATCTTCTAAACTCTTCTTCAAATGTTTAAGACATTGGGGACAATGTCTCATTTAGGTTTGGGGGAGGGAATTAGTTGATTAGTATCTTGTTTTTAGTTATGTGTTGTTTTTATTTCAAAATTTTTCGAAAAATACAAAAAAATTGAAAAATTTTCAAAAATTACAAAAATATTTTGTGTTTTTATTTTGACTAAAAGGTGAAATTGGTAAGAGATAGCTGAGTAAGGAGTTTTCACTCCTCTGATACGTATCTCAAACCTAATTCGGAACAAGTTAATTTTTGTTTATTTCCTTTTGAATTATTTAATTTGTAAATTCTCTATAAAACTGACTAAAATGGATCTTCATATGCTTAGTTAGCAGGTATTATCAACATACATAGTAACATACGGACATGAGCTAAAATTGAAAAGTTTGTAATATTCAGTACTCTAGTTTAATTGGAGGAAGCATCTCAAAAAGTGATGGAGTAAATAATATATATATATATATATATATATATTATATATATCTGAAGTCTGAGTAATTAAGTCTGTAGGGGTGTCTTAACACCTGGTGCCCTAAAGCCAACTGGTTTGGGTCACCGACCCAAAGCTCGTTACATAGACAGAAGATATTGTATATTAATAAAAAATAGAGAAAAAAAATCGGAAAAATCAGAAAAATTATTTCATTGCTGCAAAAAGAAGTGAATTCTGATAAAACTTTAGGACAAAAATATTACTCTCTTATCAACTACACTTGTGACTGTTGTGGGAAAAAATGAGTTGATTAATATTTTGTCGACTGTGTATATGGAGAATGGTAAAAATAATCGGAGAATTTACTTATTCAGTAATTTAGAAAGAAAGAAAACAACTAGTAACTTGGAGTAGAAGTTTCACCTGATTAGTCACTAACTTCTTTATTCTCTTTTCTCTTGTCTTTTTTCTTTTGTGTGCATTAGTTTTATTATCTTTTTATTTTTGTAAAACGTTTGTGGGTATCGTTGCTGTAAGCCCTCACGAGACTATAACTCGTCCACTAGGGACACCTAGGGGTTTAAAAAGCTTGTTGCATATGCTAAATGCAACCGTGATCCCTACGAAAGTGGCTTAGTTTAATTTTAATTACTTCTTTTATTTTATTTTGTTGTTTTGCTCGAGGACTAGCAAAATGTTAGGTTTGGGGTGTGATAAGCGGAAAATATATCAATATTTACTGCCCCTTTTACTAAATATTTTGTTTAGTTTCTCGGGTTTGATGAACGTTTTGATGTGTTTTGGTTTATTTTGCAGATAAAATAATATTGGGACATAATGAAATCATTTAGGATGAAATGTGGGTCAAATAAGGGCAAATATTGGATTTGACATATTAATTTTGGAGATTGGAAACTTGAAAGGGCGTTTCAACGAAGTGCAGTTTTGGAAATTCCAGTTTTGCACATCTGTCGTATGTTGGGCATAAATCTTTACTCCGATATCGGATTGAGCTGATTCAAGTTTCAGATTAAAGAAGACTCAAAGATCTACAACTTTTAAAGACAAAATAATTTCGAATTCTGAAGATTTCATGCCCGAAATTGATGAACCATCTAGAAGTGTGTTGTGTGTAATTATTAAAGTCATTTTCAATCATTTTCAAAGCCAAAAATAAATTAATAAATAAATAATAAAAATTATCAAATCATCACCAAACATGATAAGAGATTAGTGGAGCAATTAATAATGGATTTGGTGGAGTAATTAGTGGAGTAATTAGTGGAGCAATTAATAATTAATTTGGTGGATGATTTGATGGAGGCAAAATTTTGCCTATAAATACCAAGCCATTTCATTTGTAAAATTCATACTTTCTTCTTTGAAATTCCTAAAGAATAAATAAAAAGATTGTATCTTGTTTGTTTATTTACAGCTTTCAGTAATTAATTTCCGCTTTCGCACTTTCTTTTCTTTACTTTTCAGTTTTTACTTTCCACAATTTACTTTTACGCACAGTACTTTTATTTCTTTACTTTTTCAGTTTTTACGTTTCAAACAATGAGGAGGTAACTCCCCCTTGCTGGGGTGAAAGGTAAAGCTTTTATTATTGCTATTTAGATTAATCTCCTTTAATTATAATATATAAACTATTTAAAACCTGACTTAATGAGGATACCGCTATATTGGTCGGTTGGTAATTAATTATAATTGGTTTTAATCTGACTAAGTATGGATACCGCCTTGTTGGTCGGTTGGTAATTAATTATTAATTTGACTTAATCAGGATACCGCCTATATGGCTGGTTGGTAATTATCACGCAAAGTTAATATATTATATTAAGGGAGATATCTAAAATAGTAGTAATAAAAGTTGATCCTCTAACCCCAGCATTTTCTTTTATTGTACTTCTACTTTATTTAATTTCAGCAATTTACTTTTAGTAATTTACTTTTTTTTTTTTACTTTTTACTTTTTACTTTTTACTTTTACTTTTTACTTTTACTTTATTTACTTTTCAGCAATTTACTTTTCAGTATTTAATTTTCAGTAATTTACATTATGTCTTTTATTTTATTTAAATTTTTACTTCCCGTAAATATGTGTCGTAACTAAGCCAGTTATCTGGGGTTGTGATGAAATCCAATATCACCGGTTTATAAGGGGTTAAATTACAGTTTGGGTAGTATAAAGGTTTATTTATTGAGTCTTAATCCTAATGCATTTTATTAACTGGCCATTAATAAAATTGAACTAGTAAACTTAAAATGAACTTGGAAAAGGGATTTTAGGTTTAAAACCTTAAACTCAATAGCCCACGATCTTCCTTGAGGATAGATAACTCTTTAATAGATTTCCTTACAGGATAGGAATATACTGATGAGTGGTATTTCTATCACTATTTCCCACTCATTTAACTTAATATTTTGTATAGTTTCTTGAGTTTTGTGAATATTTTGATGTGTTTTGTGTTATTTTGTAGATAAATAAAGTTTCAGGACATTCTGGAGGTGTTTTGGGGCAAATTGGACAAAATTGGACAAAAAGGGCAAAATTGAAAAATTTTCAAAAATTACAAAAATATTTTGTGTTTTTATTTTGACTAAAAAGGTGAAATTGGTAAGAGATAGCTGAGTAAGGAGTTTTCACTCCTGAGACGTATCTCAAACCTAATTCGGAACAAGTTAATTTTTGTTTATTTCCTTTTGAATTATTTAATTTGTAAATTCTCTATAAAACTGACTAAAATGGATCTTCATATGCTTAGTTAGCAGGTATTATCAACATACATAGTAACATACGGACATGAGCTAAAATTGAAAAGTTTGTAATATTCAGTACTACTAGTTTAATTGGAGGAAGCATCTCAAAAAGTGATGGAGTAAAATATATATATATATATATATATATATATATATTATATATATATATATACTGAAGTCTGAGTAATTAAGTCTGTAGGGGTGTCTTAACACCTGGTGCCCTAAAGCCAACTGGTTTGGGAGTCACCGACCCAAAGCTCGTTACATAGACAGAAGATATTGTATATTAATAAAAAATAGAGAAAAAAAATCGGAAAAATCAGAAAAATTATTTCATTGCTGCAAAAAGATGTGAATTCTGATAAAACTTTAGGACAAAAATATTACTCTCTTATCAACTACACTTGTGACTGTTGTGGGAAAAAATGAGTTGATTAATATTTTGTCGACTGTGTATATGGAGAATGGTAAAAATAATCGGAGAATTTACTTATTCAGTAATTTAGAAAGAAAGAAAACAACTAGTAACTTGGAGTAGAAGTTTCACCTGATTAGTCACTAACTTCTTTATTCTCTTTTCTCTTGTCTTTTTTCTTTTGTGTGCATTAGTTTTATTATCTTTTTATTTTTGTAAAACGTTTGTGGGTATCGTTGCTGTAAGCCCTCACGAGACTATAACTCGTCCACTAGGGACACCTAGGGGTTTAAAGGCTTGTTGCATATGCTAAATGCAACCGTGATCCCTACGAAAGTGGCTTAGTTTAATTTTAATTACTTCTTGTATTTTATTTTGTTGTTTTGCTCGAGGACTAGCAAAATGTTAGGTTTGGGGTGTGATAAGCGGAAATATATCAATATTTACCGCCCCTTTTACTAAATATTTTGTTTAGTTTCTCGGGTTTGATGAACGTTTGGATGTGTTTTTGGTTTATTTTGCAGATAAAATAATATTGGACATAATGAAATCATTTAGGATGAAATGTGGGTCAAATAAGGGCAAATATTGGATTTGACATATTAATTTTGGAGATTGGAAACTTGAAAGGGCGTTTCAACGAAGTGCAGTTTTGGAAATTCCAGTTTTGCACATCTGTCGTATGTTGGGCATAAATCTTTACTCCGATATCGGATTGAGCTGATTCAAGTTTCAGATTAAAGAAGACTCAAAGATCTACAACTTTTAAGACAAAATAATTTCGAATTCTGAAGATTTCATGCCCGAAATTGATGAACCATCTAGAAGTGTGTTGTGTGTAATTATTAAAGTCATTTTCAATCATTTTCAAAGCCAAAAATAAATTAATAAAAAATAATAAAAATTATCAAATCATCACCAAACATGATAAGAGATTAGTGGAGCAATTAATAATGGATTTGGTGGAGTAATTAGTGGAGTAATTAGTGGAGCAATTAATAATTAATTTGGTGGATGATTTGATGGAGGCAAAATTTTGCCTATAAATACCAAGCCATTTCATTTGTAAAATTCATACTTTCTTCTTTGAAATTCCTAAAGAATAAATAAAAAGATTGTATCTTGTTTGTTTATTTACAGCGTTCAGTAATTAATTTCCGCTTTCGCACTTTCTTTTCTTTACTTTTCAGTTTTTACTTTCCACAATTTACTTTTACGCACAGTACTTTATTTTCTTTACTTTTTCAGTTTTTACGTTTCAAACAATGAGGAGGTAACTCCCCCTTGCTGGGGTGAAAGGTAAAGCTTTTATTATTGCTATTTAGATTAATCTCCTTAATTATAATATATAAACTATTTAAAACCTGACTTAATGAGGATACCGCTATATTGGTCGGTTGGTAATTAATTATAAATTGGTTTTAATCTGACTAAGTATGGATACCGCCTGGTTGGTCGGTTGGTAATTAATTATTAATTTGACTTAATCAGGATACCGCCTATATGGCTGGTTGGTAATTATCACGCAAAGTTAATATATTATATTAAGGGAGATATCTAAAATAGTAGTAATAAAAGTTGATCCTCTAACCCCAGCATTTTCTTTTATTGTACTTCTACTTTATTTAATTTCAGCAATTTACTTTTAGTAATTTACTTTTTTTTTTACTTTTTACTTTACTTTTTACTTTTTACTTTTTACTTTTTACTTTATTTACTTTTCAGCAATTTACTTTTCAGTATTTAATTTTCAGTAATTTACATTATGTCTTTTATTTTATTTAAATTTTTACTTCCCGTAAATATGTGTCGTAACTAAGCCAGTTATCTGGGGTTGTGATGAAATCCAATATCACCGGTTTATAAGGGGTTAAATTACAGTTTGGGTAGTATAAAGGTTTTTTTATTGAGTCTTAATCCTAATGCATTTTATTAACTGGCCATTAATAAAATTGAACTAGTAAACTTAAAATGAACTTGGAAAAGGGATTTTAGGTTTAAACCCTTAAACTCAATAGCCCACGATCTTCCTTGAGGATATAACCCTTTAATAGATTTCCTTACAGGATAGGAATATACTGATGAGTGGTATTTCTATCACTATTTCCCACTCATTTAACTTAATATTTTGTATAGTTTCTTGAGTTTTGTGAATATTTTGATGTGTTTTGTGTTATTTTGTAGATAAATAAAGTTTCAGGACATTCTGGAGGTGTTTTGGGGCAAATTGGACAAAATTGGACAAAAAGGGCAAAATCGTCATTTCAGCGTCGCGCCGCCCAGACCTTCAGCGTCGCGACGCCCAGCGTGCGCCGAATCTGCTAACATGCGCCGGGTCCACAAAATCAGAATCTGAGAAAAGTTGACTTTGCTAACGTGCGCCGTGCCACGTGTCACCATCACAACGGAGAAGCTAAAATGCGCCGTGCCACGTGTCGAAATCTCATTGCTTGGACGGCCACCGCCCCACGTGTCATCCTACGTGTCGCCACATCATCGTCCAAATCAGCAGCCACGTCAGCAAGTCAACCGAGTCAACATGCCACGTCACCATCAGCTAATCACAGCGCGACACGTGGCAACCTCTCATTCGTCTGACGGCCACCGCCCCACGTGTCGCCACGTCGCCTTCCACATCATCAAAGTGACGTAAGCAATGACGTCATGAACAGTTGACACGTCACAGTGACGTAAGCAATGACGTCATGAACAGTGCCACGTCATCGGATAAGATTCTGAGCCGACCAACCAGCGCGTGACACGTGTCTTACTGTAGCCAGCGTCGCGACGCTAGTGCAATTTGGGCATCGCGACGCTGGAGCCTTATCCGAGCCTATAAATAGAGATCGAATTTTCATAATTCAGTGTACCATTTTCTCTCACTTCTTAGTTCTAAATTGAGAGTTTCTCTCTCTAGTTCTTTAAATTCAAGTTTTGTAATTACTTTTTAATAGTAATAATAATTTACTTTCTTTATTTTACAGTTTATACTACTCATAATGAGGAGGTAACGTCCCTTTGTTAGGGTAAAAGGTAATTCTTTTACTTTTACTTCTTCTTATTATTCTCCCATAATTATAATATATTCAAGTTTTAAATTGACTTAATCAAGATACCGCCAGATTGGTCGGTGGGTAATAAAATTCATATTCCGCCTTTATGGCTGGTTGTTTTCATATTCCGCCTTTATGGCTGGTTGTTTTTACTCCGCCTATATGGCTGGTTTATATTAATAATTCCGCCTTTATGGCTGGTTGTTTTCATATTCCGCCTTTATGGCTGGTTGTTTTTAACTGATTAAATCAATATACCGCCTATAAGGCTGGTTAATAATATTTTGCAAAGCTTATATTATATTATGGGAGAAATCTAATTAGTATTAGTAGAAGTAATTCCTTTTATCTTAGCAATTTTATTTTATTTCACTTTCAGTATTTATTTTACTGCATTCACTTTATGCAAATTTATTATAACTCTTTTAAAAGTTTTAAGCCCTAGTTATGTGTCTTAACTAAGTTAGTATCTAGGGTTGTGATGAAATTCAATATCACGGGTTTATAAGGGTTAGATTATAATTTGGGTAATATAAAAGAATTATTTATTGAGTCTTAATCTTAATGCTCTTTAATTAACTGGCCATTAATTAAATTGATTAGGTAAACTTAAAATGAACTAGACATAGGGATTTTAAGTTTAAAACCTTAGACTCAATAGCCCACGATCTTCCTTAAGGATAGATAACCCTTTTAATAGATTTCCTTACAGGATAGGAATATACCTGTCGGGCGAGGGTAGCCATAATTGGAATTTAATCTTAATGAATCTAGGTAATTTGGTTGACATAGACATATGGTTCAATTGGATTATACTAGGTATTTGTAATTGACCATCGGAAGAGGCTTTTACATAATTAGTGTTCCAGGTTAATAAATCAATATTTTACCCAATTATAGATAACTACTTCATCTTTAAATAATATTGGAATAAATCACAACCCTAGATAGTTTTTAAAATTGAATTTTCTTAAAATCTACTTTCAAACAATTTCATTTACTTGTCTTTAAATTTAGAGATCGTCGCTATTTCAAATCAAATTAAACAAACTGTTAGATACTAGTAATCATTTAACCTCTTAAAATTAATAACTTAGGTATTAAGTCCTCGTGGGATCGATACTTTTTATACTACTACTTGAACGATACGTACGCTTGCGTTATACGTGTGTGTTTACGCCGGTCAAGTTTTTGGCGCCGTTGCCGGGGACTTATTTATCTTTTATTATTAGTTTAAGGGTTAGATACTTTTACTTGTATCTAATTTCTTTTTACTTATTGTTTTTGTTTTCTTGTATTTCAGGTTTTCAGACACTTCATGAGACGAACCCGAAGTTTTGAACTACGACCGCTTGACCCAGAAATTGAAAGAACCATCAGACAGTTGAGAAGGGAAAGGCGAGAAGCCCAAGAAGCTTTAGTCAACATGGAACCTGAACCTTTGGAGGTTGCACCACCAATTCCCATTCGAGACAGAACCATTCCGGTGGTTGATAGACTCATATCTTGCATTGTACTCCCTCCATTACCAGCAAATGCAGGTGACATCAAAACTTGCATTCAGATGATACAACAATCAGTTCAGTTTGGAGGAAATGCAACTGAAGATCCTAATGCCCACATCAGCAACTTCCTGGAAGTTTGCGGTACTTTCAATTACAACCGAGAAGCTGAAGAAGCAATGCGACTGCGTGTCTTCCCATACTCCTTGAAGGATAGAGCTAAAGCCTGGCTACATTCATTACCAGCAGGTTCTATCACAACATGGAACACCTTAGCCACCAAATTTCTTGCAAAGTATTTTCCACCAGCCAGAACTGGAAAGCTGAGGAATGACATCATCCTTTGTGCAACAAGACTCTGAAACTCTCTATGAAGCTTGGGAAAGGTACAAAGACTTACTCCGGAATGTCCACACCATGAAATTCCAAAATGGCTTCAAGTCCAAACATTTTACAATGGGCTTTCTGGAATAATGAGAACCACAATTGATGCTGCTGCTGGAGGAGCTTTAATGGCAAAAGGAGAAGATCAAGCCTGGGAACTAATTGAAGAAATGGCCAACAACAACTCTTTGTGGCCAACTGAAAGAAGTTTGATTCAAAGAATTGCAGGAATATATGAGGTTGGAGCTAATACAGCAGTCAACACCAAGCTGGATCAGATATGCAAATTCATGGAGACTCTTACCACTGGATCCACAAGTTCACCATATGGAGGAGCACCAGAATCAAATCAACATGAAGAAACAGTGAATTTTGTCAACAATTTCAACAGGCAGGGGAACAATCCATATTCCAACACCTACAACCCAGGGTGGAGGAATCATCCTAATCTTTCATGGAGCAACAATTCAGGCCAACAACAGAACTATCCACCACCTGGATTTCAGCAACATAACAAAGGCCAGGAGCAGACAAATGAACCAGGAATAGCAGAAGTGCTGGCTCAGTTAAAAAAGTACGATGCTATCTTTCAGAGCCAATCAGCTTCCATCAAAGCACTGGAGAATCAAATCGGACAACTGGCCAACGCTCAGAGTTACAGACCGCCAGGTACCCTTCCCAGCAACACAGAACCAAATCCAAGGAACATGGGAAAGGAGCAGTGTAATGCCATCATGTTAAAGAGTGGTACTGAAATCAACAAAGATGTTGGAGCCAAAACAGCTGTTGAGGAATTTCCAAAAGAAGCTGAACAACAGATGAAGGAAAAAGAAGCAAAGGAAAAAGAACAGATCACTCCACCTCCACCTTTTCCTCAGCGTCTTCAGAAAAACAAACTGGACAAGCAGTTTGCTCGATTCTTGGAGGTTTTCAAAAAGCTGCACATCAATATCCCTTTTGCAGAAGCTTTGGAAAAAATGCCCAGCTATGTAAAATTCATGAAAGACATTCTTTCACTCACGAAAATGGAAATTGGAAGATTACGAGACAGTAGCATTGACAGAAGAATGCAGCGCCATCATTCAAAGGAAACTTCCCCCGAAGTTGAAAGATCCTGGCAGTTTCACCATTCCTTGCATCATAGGAGAACATAACTTTGGTAAGGCTTTATGTGATTTAGGTGCAAGTATTAATTTGATGATGCTTTTTCTATTTTCAGGAAACTACAAATTGGAGAAACAATGCCAACTTCAGTCTCTCTACAACTTGCTGATAGAACGCTTGTATTTCCAAGAGGGCGTAGTTGAGAATGTGCTGGTCAAAGTTGACAAATTCATTTTCCCAGCAGATTTTATTGTCCTTGATATGGAGGAAGACGCAGACGTGCCAATCATCCTCGGAAGACCATTCTTGGCTACAGGTCGAACCATTATTGATGTACAAAAAGGAGAATTAACCATGAGGGTACAGGACCAAGAAGTAACATTCAATGTTTTCAAGGCCATGAATTTACCAGACGATGAAAAGAAGGAGGAATGTTTCAGACTTGATGTGATACACAGTACCATTCAGAACTCCAATGCAATGCAAAGTTCTACTGACAAACTTAAAACATGTCAATTGCCTGTGGAGCCTGAAGATAAAGCGTCTTTTGTACTGAAAGAGCCAATTCTTGCACAACAAGCAACAGAAGAGAAAAAGATCCACCAGCTCAACGAATGGGAGGAATTTCACAAACAGCCTTTTGAGGATGCCAAATTATACAAAGAAAAGGCAAAGAAAAGACATGATGAGAAATTAGTGCGCATACAACTGGAACCAGGGCAGAAGGTACTGTTAAACAAATCAAGGGGGAAATTCTTCCCTTGGAAGCCAAAATCACGGTGGTCAGGTCCATTTGTGATCACCAAAGTTCAACAAAACTTTCAAAGTTAAGAAACAGGCGTGTCAAGCACTACTGGGGAGAACCGTTGGAACGACAAAAAGAAAGTGTCACACTTTCAGATCCAGCATAAAGTTCAGGCAGTCAAGTCTAGCTGACGACTCTTAAACTTAGCGCTCGCAGGGAGGCAACCCATGCAATTTTTGTATATATTGTGATTTGGTGTGATTTACTTTTGTGTGTTTAGTTTTTTGCAGTAGTTTAAGACATTTCAAGATGGAAGAAGCTCTCGCAAGTCTTCACAAGCAATTTCCTTCTCTCCCTCAAAAATCTCTGATGAAAGTTTACAAAGCTCGCTTGGAACGAATGAGACTACTAATGATCAAAGGTATTCCTACTGATATTTGTTGGGTAATCGAAGCACGTATCCGTCTAGCAGTGAGTTTTCTGAGAATTGTAGTTCTATTTACCTGGTTTTGGAAAAAGCACCTATGCAAAGAAACGAAGAGCTAAACAAATGAGTGTTTGTTACAAATGTGCACGATGGAATTGCAATACTCGTTGTCATTCTTTTGGAATGGTGTCTGTTAATCGCGAAGACAAAATTAAATTCATTAAGGATGGCTTGAGTAAGGAGTCTTTAGATGATATATCTTCGACTCTTGAGACGCATACCAGTGGATATGTTCACATAGAATTTCGCAGATTACATACACAATTTCAAAACGAAAAACAACAGTTAAGTCTTGGGAATTGACTAAAAAGACCCTGTTTGCCAATTTATAAGAAAATTGGATGGGAAGCTTGTCCCTGACGCATAGACGTCAATCAAAGCTGTTACTTTTCTTGTAAATATTATATCTTTTTGTTTTTTCCTAAATAATTGTTTTGTTTTGTTTTTATTTTCCCCGACAGGATCCAGACCTTTTTGCCTAATCACGATATTATTTCGCTACTAAAATCTTCCTCT